>CM030044.1:43453669-43661169 GCA_017639485.1 Pluvialis apricaria
ACATTGCATTTACATTTTGGCATATAGGATGTTCAGGATAAAACTATATTTCTTCTGTAAGAGTATAAATCTCAGCCAGTTTCTTATCATCTAGGAAAACCATGTACTTAATGTTAACACAGAACAGAGAAATTTTATAAACTTTATTCTAAAAAGGCCCATTCTTTTTTCAAGGCTGACTTACAGTCACTCACACTTAGTTGCTTGAAATTATCATTACAGTAAATGAAACGACATTAAATACGCATTTCTTTCCCACTATTTCAACTCCTGCCATGATGTTTCTCTGAAGGTTCCTCTTCTGGTGTGCAATGTGGTAAATCACTTTGCTCATCAGGCATCAATGGATTTGTTCTCAACAGCTGTGCAAAAGATGGCCATTGGCATTTACTGTAGTATACTAAATTCAAGTGCGTATGGAACTGCAAAATTTTGGAAATGCAAGGGAGATAAATAACATTGATTCAGTACAAATCACAGTCATTGTACTTGTTTCAGCTTTTTTCCTTTTACTTCCTGAAATTACCTGCCACAAGGACCTGCGTCAGGTTTGGGCTGAGCTCGCCACTGAAACAAATGACAGATGCTCTCTCTTCTCTCAGAGAAGGAAGAGCATCTCCCTTCAGGGAGAGAAAGATTAGAGAGAAAAGAGACTTTTAAGTTTGAAAAGAAGCTAAACTACTTTAATGAAACATTAATAATAAAATAATAGAAAATAATGCAATATATACAATTTATACAAAACCAGTCTTGATGACGATCATGTCACTGGCAGGCACTGGAAAAGTCCCAGACTGGACTCAACGATGAATGGAAAATGGGTTCCAGATCTGGATCCAGGAATGCACAGATCAGGTTGAAAGGCAGACAGAGTCCTCGGAAGAAGAAAGAGGCCTGACCTCTTTGATCCCCCAGCTTTATACTAAGCATGAGGCAGATGGGGTGGAATACCCCATGGGTCAGTTTTGTGTCATCTGTCCTGTATGCTCCTTACCCCAGGTGGAACCCCTCTTTTCCATTTCCGGCCTTCCAACAGGACACACAACAAAATTAGCTGACCTTAGTTGTTATAGCAATAAGTATAAGCAGGAGCCTCTCTACATACCATTCCTTGGCATAAATTATAAACAATCAGTTCTTACCACTCTTGAAGTTGATACAGTTGGAAAAATATGCCATTAATTTCAGAGAATTCAGTTAGTGAGAAGAGGCTTAGCTGAAAAGTAAAATTACTGAAAAGAAAATTGGTTCTGTTTTACCTCAAACCAGGACAACCTAATAAACATAATAAGCCTTCAGATTCTGAAAATATTTATGAACAAAGGTAACCACTTCCAGTTCAGTACTACCTTTGAAAAAATTTGTCTATGTAAACACTCGCAGAGACAAACTTATAAAGCAAACTGTTTACCTTTAAAAAAAATGCAGATCTAAAGAAACTCCCATCAAAAATCATTAATGGAATGAACCTCCCCTTCTCTGATTTCCCAAGACTTTTGACCCACTTCCTTCTCAAAACCTGGCAGCATAGTTCCACAAAGACTTTTGATGATGTTAACAAGCATTTCTGCCCTTCCAGCCCTTTCCTATTTACCTGGACCTACCATCATGCCACCGTAAACACTGAGGGTCAAAACAATCAACCGGATGAAAGAATTCATTCACAGTAGAAATAGTCTTTATTTTTTGTGGGATAACTTTTAAAAATCTTAAAGTTTTAAAAATTCAGATTTTACCCAGACTGTTTCCCTAGACAGCCATACTGAAGCCTTCAGACAGACCTACACCTCAGAAGGTGGGGGAAACAGAAAGACAAAGGATAAGTGAGATGAGGAGTGCTTTCAGTCACAAAGAGATAGCGTTAACCTCCCACTTTGTAGGTAAGAGTTTCAGATCAAAAGGTGCATAGAAGGACTGTTTGTTTCATACTTCCATTATAGAGAAGTTAACAGAGAGAGGTGGATAGGAGTATGATATCTTATGGTAGGACACCCACTGGGAAGCCACAGGATTCATGCTTAATTTGAGGGGCACCAAGAACTAATGCAGCTCCCCACAGAGAGTTCCACAGTGGTAACCCTCTTCCTGAATTCTCATAATTCTTATTTTCTCAATTTTCACTTCCAAAAAGTCTTAGATACCATCAAAATCCTCACTGAAGTCAGGGCATCCCTTCTTTCCAGAAAGCCTGTTTCAGCCTCCTGGAAGACTAGCAGGTTGTTTTGGCATGATTTATTTTTGACAAATCCATGCTGACTGTTACTCATGATCTTGTAATACAGGGTTATCATAAACAGATTGTTTATTTGCTCATCATTCGTAACCAGCAGAGTTATAATTCTCTGGCTTGTGTCATCCCCCCGCCTCCATCACTATCAAACATGGATGCTTTTTATTTGATTTTAGTGAACTTTATCCACCTTCCGTAAGTTCTCAGTAATCATCGCCACTTGCTCTGTTGCTACCTCAGACAGTACCCTGCGTACAATAGGGTGAATTCAATCAACGGTGACAAAATTGAAAATGGCTGACTGTTTAAGGAACACATTAGAGCTTGGGAGTAGGTTTGATTGGTTTTTTTTTTTATTTTGTGGGGGGTTTGAGTTTGGAGAGTGGAGCAGGTGTGTTGTTACATTTTTTTATTGCTCATTAAAAAGGATGTTACTCTTTATCATCACACAATGTTGTGTACTGACTATCAAATGATGATACGAAAATCATGAGATTAAGGAAGAATATGTTTCCATTAAGTTTCCACTTATTTGTATTCTGAATTCTAAAGAAAAAGGGTGAAAAGAAAATAGAATAAAAAAAAAAAGTTTCCTGTTTCTCACCATGTATTAGAAATTTTTAATAAAATCCAGTCATGTCCATAGAGAAGAAGAGGTAAAAAAATTCCTCCTTGGTCAACAATTACTGTGAACATTTTTCAGCCTAATTTTAATCCTTCACCATGTACAGGATAATTTTTTTAGCCTTCTCCAGAGTCATGAGAAATAGAAACTTTCACTCAAAGAGATAAGGAATTTTTTTTTTCTTGCAGGTTGCTGCACACAGGAATAAAAGCTTTAAGAACATGTCAAATGTTGCAAGAGGTTTGATAACCTTATGAGAACTTGTGAAAACACAGGTACCCATTTAAGTTTCTCACTGCTAAAAACAAGCCTGGGTTGGAACTGTGCTTTACCAGTAGGGCTCCAACATCCAGCCACCTCATAAAAGCAACTGTTATATATATTTTTTATGTACCTGGTCATTGCAAACTTGAAAGAATGTGAGATCACAACACTGTTCCACTTAGGAGAGAGAGCATATGCTTTGCAATTTGAAGATCTGCCAATTGGTATCAAAAGGCTTATTTTGACAGACTTGACCATAAAGTAGAACTCTAAAACGATGTAGCAAACAAGATGAATTACCACTTCTTTTCCTTTTTCCTTACCTAGTAGCTAGATACAAGACTCCTCCTAAACAGCTGAGTTCTTGACAAGCAATTTTTCCTTGTGTATTTACCTAGAATGCCAATGAAAGGCACAAATTCGTGCTAAGAAGATTTACGGGTAGAGTGTTACCTGGCCCTGACTGTGTCAAACTTAGTGCACATCTCTGAAATGATGCTGTTCAATTATTTTGGCATCCCAAGCAGCCAGATAACTAACTATACAAAGGACGTAAAAGCCAAATGACAGAAGCAAGTTCAGTGCAAAATGAGGATGTCATATCATCTTTGATGATATCAAGTGATTCTTAAGTGAAAGATTGCTGTTAATAAAATAATGAATGCCACTAGATTAAAGAAGGTGAGCTCATAATATGCTGGGTCACTGTAGCTCCAGATCTTAAAGATCTGTAATCCTGACCAAGAAAAAAAGCAGTATTAGTGAGGATGAGGATTTTAAAAATCTCATTTAACTTGTAATTTGACAAGTAGTTCACTTATGAGAAGCATTAAACATATTTCTCTTCCAAGGCTTACATATAAAATCCTTAATTCTAGATATATTACAAATTAAAAGAAAAAAGTAATTAAGTAACTTGGAGAACCCCACTTACAGTTTATTATTTTTGTTGATTTTTGGAAAGTCCTGTACTCCCAGACATCTCTGTGCTTATAGCATCAAACGTTTGCTATGTCTTTGTGTCTCAAAAATGTTAAGTCCTGGTACTTTTCTACTTGTACAGAGACATCTGAAGAGAACGATCTGGTACCATTTTCCTTTAATTTCTGCTGGGAAGTGTAATATGAAGAAGGCAATTTTTTTTCGCAAACAATATAAAATGATCAAGCAATAACTGCTGCTTCTTAAGAAACAAGAAAACCTAAAGACTCAGGAAGAACTCACAAGAAATGAAGAATGAGATATGAAAAGAAGAGTATCTTTGCTCGCATCCGCAGTGAAGGGCTCAAGTTGCCAGGAAGAGACATAAAGAGAAAGTTTACGTGATTAAAAAAAAAAAAAAGAAACAAACCAAACAAAAATACAGCCTGATTTTGAAAGGCAGGCAGCCATAACTCCTAAAGAACAGGAAAGCATGTCAGGAACGGTGTTTTTCTACTTTGTCTGGAGCACATGCTTTTTATTACCTAAACTGAAATTCATTACTTTTGGAAGACTGTAGGGTATGTATCTCTGCTTTTACTATATGTGAACAGGTGACATGTAAGGTGTGGCTCTCAAAATCAGATTGTAGACATGGATCAGCAACGATGTTTTGGAAGACAGTATGCACATGGAGTTAGGAATCTGTACTACTCTTGCCATCTCAGAAGATGGTGCCAAGAAGTAGGTTGACATGGGTGGAGGTAATATCCAAATTCTGTGTGACTGCGGAAGGATTAAGAACAAAGTATTCCCAAAAGGGGCGTAACAGAGCTAACCTTGCAATGCCCCTTAAATTAATTTTCTTTACTCTCTCAGAGCACAATTGTTGTAGATACTGAGGTTACAAACATGCTTTCACGCTTCTGGAAACAAATTAAAAAGTTTTTCATGCTTATGGAAGTACAGTTCTATTCACACGGAGTAGTTTTGTCACAAGACTTACCTCGTTAGAGACAGGACACACAACAATCATAGTCTTTTAAGTTCCTTGCTAGAAACAGCAAAAATTTGGAATGTCTGTGATTAAATCTCTCTAAGGTGTCTTAAAAGTAATTATCAGGAAATGGTGATTTTGGGTTCTGATTTTTTTCTTGCACACCACGCAGGAGCAGTTCCTTACAGATTGAAGCTGAGATTGGGCCCTTTCATTTTTCATACTCGGTTTGACATGAAAGCACTTTCAAATTTCAAACCCTCATATTGTTTTGATTTTTAAATTTATTTTTTTTCTTATCAGATAGAAACTTTAAACACAGTTCTGTCCTGAACCAAAAGAGGAATGAACCTGAGATCACCTTTTCTTATAAACTGGAATATAAGTACACTTTAAAAGGATAATGGGACATTTCTGAATTATTGCTGTAGTTATTTTCTTAGAAAGAATATCTAAAACAGTAATTTGCCTTCCATATTGTATGACTGAATTTTTTCCATAACAAGAGCATGACACACGGCCTAAGTCTTCGTATTTTGTGTCAACTTGAGAGGAAAATCGGAAAATGTGTATAGCTCTTCATTTCAAAATACAGGTGCATTAGGCATCTTTTCTTGTACTATTTCTGCAAGAAAAAAAAAAAAAAGAAACCCAAACAGAAAAATCTAGGGGTTTAGAGTTTGAGCTATGCTCTCCTTTATTCTTCTTTCTCAGTTTCTTTATTCTTTTACCAGGAAAAGTGTCCAAAATTGCTTTTGGAAAGATTGCCTTTATAGTTTCTCTTCACTTGTACAGTCATTTTTCCGAAACCTCGGGACCCAGTGCAATTCTCATTGGAGCCAACTGGAAGATTTCCACTGTCTTCACTAACCACTGCATTGGGCTTTCTGTTTTCCAGATAAAGTAAGCACCTTTTGCCCATTGCTTTTGGCCACAATACATACTCCCTCAACCACCACTAGATCCTCCCAACCCTTAGTGTTCCTACTAGTATGCCTTGATGGCCAAACTGTGTAGCTAATTCATGACTTCAATTAACCATTTTCAAAACAGAATTAAAACATTCTTCTTGAAAGCAACATGTTTCCCTGTGGAAACATCTGTTTCCTTTCTACCGTGCTTCCCCCTGCCTCACCTTTCTCAAAGAAGAAAAAGTACAGTTCTCCTAGAAATACTCATTAGAGGGACAGCCACTACAAGATGTTTCTACTTATAAAAAATGAAAAGAAAAAGAAAACATTGAAGCAAAACCCCCAAAATGTTTTCAGAGCTCGTTAAGCTCTAACAAGTTTTTTCACTCTTCTTAGATGGCAGGCCTATTGCTGCAGGAGTCCATTCATTAAAGCTGTTTTACTCTTGTTACTTTTATGCCTCTAGGTCAGAAGAGCTGATATCCTGCACTGTGCACTGAGAGGTATTCCATGTGAAAGTAACCATCACAGCGAGAGCTTGGTGAACAGAATCAAATTACTCACAAATCTGACTGTTTTCCATGGTTTCTTGAAAAGTAAGATATCGGGCACATTGCTGTAGAGTGTTTTCCGTTGTTAACTTTTGTATTCTTCATCTCCAGGAAGAAGATAAATATTGCACACCTGCGAAGACGTAGCTGCGACTGCAGAGATTGAAGGTCATCTCCCATCTTGCAAAGTGAGGATTACAACTGTAGGCTGTAATCAGTGATGGGTTGTGATGGCTCTAAAGCAACAATCATGTAATATATACAAGAGAAATTATGTAGGTGCTTTAAAAAAATCACCTAGCCTTTAAAAAACACACACTCGAGGCACTGGGATTTTATATTTATTATACATCAACCCCTGAAAAGGCATAGACAAAGAAAATACAGTGTTAGTTAATAATGCTTTAGCTTTCTTTTCTAGGGTCTGATATCTAGTAGTGTATCCCACATTATCCACTGGATTATAATACATACTTAAGTTATAGCTGCAAGGCTAAAGAATTTGATAGTAATAATACCTCATTATTTTTCCTTTAAATAGCTGTGAGACAAGTTATTTGCTGGAATAACTCCAGTGAGTTAACAGACTTATGCCAGCAAAGAATTTGGCCTTATTAGTCTGTGTAACTCCTGCCATGACTGACAAAACAAAGTAATCTGGGATTTGATCACATCTGGAAGTAGATGCAGGAATTCTGTTGGGTTAAGACTGTAGGTGTTCAGAAGATGAAAAATGCAGAATTGTGTCACAGGTTAAGTGAAAAAAGCCATTTAACATAGTAAAATGAATCCACCCCTCTCCAGTACTTTATTACTCCTACAAACTGGAAAAGTTTTAATTCAAATGACATTGCTATTCAGTAAATGAGTGATAAGGAAAATACACACATAGTGTAAGGTAAGGACAATTACTGGACTCTTGGTGGTCCAGTACCTAAACAACTGAAAACAAATGAAAAAATACAGCTTGTTGAACAACCTGGTGCATCAGGGTAATACAAACAGCAAAAATATGAATGGAAGCTCCCTGTTTTAAAAAAAAAAAAAAAAAAAAAAAATCAAGTTCAAGTTAACTAATAAAGAAAGATTAGATTTCTTTCAAAACTTCAGGAAACCTGGTCTGATAAACTCCCATGACCCACAGTTTTATCTTTTAAAGGAAATTCAAGAGGCTGAGAAATGTCATAACACCTTTTTTATTCCTTACTTTTTCATTCTTGCTTCTTACAGCATAATCTTTCCAAAAGACGTCACAACACCTGTACACATTCTAGGTTTGTTTTTTCAAAACTTTCAGTAGTAGCTATATCTGGGACTCTGATAAAAATCCCAGTTTTGCTTGATACCCTCATCTAGATGTTTTAGGAAGTTAAAACAACAACACATGGGTATATATGTGAAGATTAACAAACTGATGCCCTGTCTCTGGAAGGTGAAGGTTTATTTTTATCTTAGAAAATACTCTTAGAAAGAAAGTAGTCAGAAAACAAAGTGTAGGACTATGGGATTGAGGTTCTGAGATTAGGAAGGGAATATAGCCTATTAAAAAAATATTTAAAACTATTCTAAGCCATAGAATTTTCCAACGCAAAGAAAGTTAATAGCTGAAATTTAAATACATACACTTTTCTTACAGTGCGGGAAAATAGCTGGTACATCAGAAACATCAGGATGACATCTACTCTGACATTTCTTAAACACATCTTTTAAATTCAGTGACAGAAGGGAGACTATAGATACCTTGGTTTGAGTTTGGCTACAGCTGTAATGAAATAACCTTATAGTTTGGAAAATGAAATTCATCCAAAATTAAATTTAATCCAGGTCCTTTAATAGCTCTGATGAAATTTAAGTGATTTTTTTTGTGTTAATAACTTCTACACAGTCTGCTTTTTGTGGTATTATTATGTCTCTCTCTACCGTCATTCCAATGGATGTGCTGAAACAGAACATGAAGTACCCTTCTTAGAGAGACTGACAAAGCTGAAACCATGAAAAACTTGAAATCTCTTTTTAAAAATACCCTTGTGCTTCTGAGAAACTATCATTTTGTGCTACTGTTTCTTTTGATTTCTGGAAGGAAAGGGAAGATGACTCAAGTAGTACAGATGGTCCATTTTTAGTGTGTTTCTGGCTGTGAAAAATTTCTTTGGTCAGATTCTGAGTTTTACAAATGTTTTGAAATTAACCTTCATTTTACCTACTGGACACCACCTCGGATAAATTTGCCAAACTCTACAGAGCCACGTTCTTATTAATAACTGTTTTAGTAAGCTATTATTGTGTGATTACACAGTATATTATGAGCAGGCAAAAATTAATTTCTTTGGAAAGAGAATTAATTTTTTTATGGCTTTAATAAACTGAGGAGACTTGCAAAAGTAGCAAGCAAGTAAGCCAGAGCTGGTGCAGTCAAAGGTACCACATGGTGATGAGTTGAGGGGAAGACACCCATCTTTTAGGGATCTGGAAGATGTCGGAAGTCATTTTCCCTGACAAAAACGTTCTGCAGAGAAATATGGAACAAAACCAATTTTGCTTCAAATACCTCTGCAAAGGTCCTGGCCATTTAAAAAAATATTCTTCTTTGAAGATGGGGGAAAAAAATCCATTTCTAGAATCAGCTGGTTGAGATCAGTTGATTTTTTTTTCCATTTCCAGGCAAGGGATATGACAGGAGTAATGTATCATATCTATTAGTTGTCTTGTGGGTTAATCAGGAACAAACATTCTGCAGAAAACATGCTACCTGGACTGCTTTAAGGCCAGAGACTCCAGTTTTCAAACTTCAGGGTTTTTAAATTTGGGGCTTAAAAAATCCTGAAACTTTATCTTATTTGATTCCAACCAAATCACAGTCACTGTACTCTTGGAGATTTTTTCTATAGGTAATCACAAACTGATGATTGCTTTCCAAGTAATTCTATTTTCTTTAAGTATTTATCAAAATTTTAGAATAAATTGTATACTATTTTCTTCTCACATATAATTTTTGCGTATTGTGAACTAGCTTTTTCTGCTTAGAACACATTGCCCATTAATAAAAAATACAAATACCAATATCTCCAATATCAAAGTGTAATTGCAGTTTTCGTAGAATACTTCTTTTCAATCAAACAAATCTCTGCATAGATAAAACATAGGCTATAAGCACCTAGTTTAAGTCACTTGGTAATATCTTAAAAATTTTACTGCCTCTCAGATTAGATCACAAAATTTAGCTTTAACTTAGATTTTCCTTCAATGGTAAACTACTGATCAAGTTGCTCAACTACTAAACACTGTATACATTCTGTAAAATGGCAGATAGAGTGTTTTGTCTACTACATAATATGTATAATTCTATCATGTCTCTATCTGCTCATGATAACCAGAGAAGACATTAGATTTAAAGTTCATTCCTACATGAATATTTTTCATTTGTTTATTCATTTAGATGCTCAGAAAAACAGTGTATAAAAAGTAGAGGAAAGAATTCAAAATAAAATCCAAGTCACTTAACATGTCTTGTTTTAAAACATGATGATGAATATACATCACGTTCATATAGGAGATTTTTTATGTGAATAAGATGTTTTTTCTACAGGACTGAAATGAACCTCAGGTCTGCATTCCACCTTGGTCCAGTAGCCAGGAATTGAAGGCTGCTTTTATGTTAAAAGGTGAAAAAGAGGAACTACAGTCCAAATATCAACTGATTTGGTAAAGGTCTCTGTGTTATGAAAGCTGAATCCTCCCTGCAGAAAGGATCAGGGCTGTACTGAGATAAGTGGGAGGAGCGAGAGGTAAATAGATCCCAATATGAAGAAAAACAAATGAACAAAAAAAGAAAAAACTCAGAAAAAGAGCTATGCAGCTCTGAAATAGTTTTAAGGAAGGAAGGAATTATTTGGCAGGCCAGTGAAGCTCCTACCTTGGAATAGATAAGAAAATTCTTCACTGTTAAGAACGATGGAGATTTGTGTGCCATTGTTTTGTATTTTCTTCTTTAAGTTCCTTTCCAAGCTTGTAATCAAGTTTTTAACGCTTTCCTTCATTAGAATAAAACTTACTTTCATTTCATGGACTGTGGTCATGGAGGTGACTCACAAAGTAATGAGACCAAATACTGCATTCACTACTGAGTGAATTCATACTGATGAACACTAATAAAAATAGCTCTTAGGATGTCTGCAATCTGATAGGATTTGGGGATTTTTAGAAATTGCAGTGTGTTTCCCACCAATCTGCAAGAGTACATTTGAGTGACAGTAGTGTATGTGCCAGAACAAAGGAAGATCTCACTCTTGACAACCTCTGCTATACTACCAAAAAAACAGGATGCAGAGTTGCAGATCTCAAAACAGTCATATTTCTTTACACCCTTTCCAAAAAGTATTATTCAAAGAGATGCTAGCTTACCATTTGTTGCTCTAGAGTCATGTGGCAACTGAAATAAATATGAAGAACACAGATTTCATAAACAGGAATTCTGAAATAGTGAGGACCGGATTTTTGCCACTTAAATGCAAGTGGTCTGAGGTGACTAAGTTCTAAGAATATTGTTCCCAGACAATCTAACTGCTACATTTAAGATTATGAACGGGCACTTCAGTTTATCAAGGACCAGATTGATGGCAGCATTAGCATTTTTTTCCACAGTGTTCTGCTGATTGTTGGGAGATTGGACTGCTATTTCAGGCATGTTAATTAAGCAGAATGAATCCAGGCCATGTTCTTTACTTTGGAAAGTACAAAAGATAAGCAGATCTTAGCAAAGCAAGCAAACAAACAATTGAATGCATTTCTTTGTCTCAGTTTCCTCACAGGGTTTGTGCTTCCTTCAGCCCTATCTGGGAGCTTTTTGGAGCTCCTTGATCCTTTCTGATCTTCTCTTCCCTCCCTTAAGCACATAAGTCCTCAAATACAGAATAACTGCTTAGACTTGTAATCTGGTTTTCACATGTACATGTTTCCCATCTTCCTTTCCTAAACGACTGATAGAAGTAATTCCTGAAAATTCCCCTTCACCTTGAGTATCTCTTCAAATGAAATTATCAAAATACTCCCTGATCTGGCATTTATCTGTGATATTATTATTATCTAACATCTATTACCTGTTTATCTATTTATCTAATTGGCACACCAGTTTTGCTGGGCTACAATCTGCTTGGTCAAGGACAGCTTCTGGTAGAAAGATCATCAAAGACTAATGAATTACCCAGCAGTCTTTGGGTCCACAATTATGATAGCTATGCTTCAAGATAAAAGATAGTAGAGGATGCAGACCACCCTCATTAGGAAAGCTAAATTAACAGATTATTGAACTAAATGTTCGTAATCTCCATCTGGAATTATATATTATGCAGATTGCCTTTATCATTTCCGTTTCACAAAGACTTGTTGCCATGACCATTTTAGGATTAATTTTAGAGTGTGAAAAAGTCAGCTCTGAGATAAAAATGTTAATGTCAAATACTCATTTTTCAATGAACTGAAAATTAGGATCACTCATCTAAAAGGTCATCCAAAATCAAGATGAGCTACCCCAGGAAATGAGTGAGCTGACTTCTGGCAGCTTGAACTGCCGCTTCCTCAAAATTATTATATTCTGCTCAAGTGAGTGAGTATTTATTTTGTACTTTGGAGCATGTCATGTTCCCATGCACTGCAGGTGTTTGAAAAGAAGGAGGTTCCTTTTGCACTGAAGAGTGAGATTTTGGTAAATAATACAAGCTATGAACTCTAAAATAAAATGTATCAACTTTTTTTCAGAATGGTGATTTAATTTTTAAAATATCATGAAGCCCTTCTGTTTTCGTGGGCAGACACAATAAGCCCCTGCCAGCAACAAAAGTAGAACATTTTTATTGATGCAAAGTTGACTAATGCTATGCAATGTAATGAAATGAATTATCTGTTAACATCAGTTTTCCATGAGACTGAAACTGAATCATCCCACTGACTTCACTGAGAAAAACATCATATTCTTAGGACACATTTCCTGTTGGAAAAGTAGATTCTAGTAGTAATTACCCAAGCTAGAGCCATTTACAATCTAACCGTTGTATCTCCTGAGGCTTATTTTCACTGCAATCTAAACTAAAGAGCTGATAGCAATATTACTGATAACTGTCCTCTTGAGATGTGGATGAAAAACAGTTTGAACTGGGACCGTTACTAAGTTTTGATACAGTTCTCAAATTCAGAGCAAAAGAGGAGGAACAGATACCGTATAAAAGCACACTTGCATAGTACAGTTTTCACTCATTATCATGGGGCTTGGTTGTAATTTTAACTGTGACACACACATAAAATTTTTATTTGAATTAAAATAAAGCATCCTAATAAATGAAGGAAAAGATGCTGGTGTACTATGGATTTGCCCGAAAAATATTTTGCTTATTAAATTCCATGTATTTGTCATTGAAGTTGCTGAAAAATCCTTTGTTTGTAAGATTGTATGACATCACAAGGCTGCTGTATTGGAGGAAATATTTCTGTGTCCCTTCCTAAAATAAACCTGAATTTTGAGCCTGATTGGATATCACAATTCTTTTCAGACTTCACTTTAAAATTCTGATTGGCAACGTTTTGGATAGTTAATTTCTTTTTAAAAAAGAAGAGTGAAATTTATAGACTTACATTTCACTGAATATTCTTGCTTCTTATAAGATTTTGTCTTTTGTCATACTACTTTACAATCATGTAGATCAGATTTTGCGATGTAATTACCTGTACAAGCTGATTTATAGTTTTGTTTATTTTCCAGCTGTCTTGAAAATTTGAATTTTGGGGTTATCTTCCTGAAGCTCTTGATGTACAATCTGTAGTAACATAAGTATGTAAGTTAGAAGGACAAATAAGTAGAATAACTAACTTTAAAAAAAATGCGTGTAGCTTATTTTTCTCACAAATTTGTGTAATATGATTGTTTACAGATATACATGTCCTTTGTTTTAACCTCTAAGTATTTGACTTTACTGTAAGGCTTAGCTGGAGTTACATCTACAGTGTAAGTAGTCTACAACACTTTATTCCTATATTATGCAGACATACAGCGCTAATCTAAACCCAAGTGACTGCACCATGTCATATGTGTCAATGATATCTGGAGTTGATGCTCTTCTAATAAATTCACCTCTGTGCCTACACAGAGAAAACCTTAATGTGCATGTTATTGTGATTTTGCCTCCAGTTATGATCACCTCTACTTTGCCTTATATCCAGAAGTAATTTGTATTTGGCCTTGTAATAAAGTTTAAATACAATTCATTCTGTGAAACAAATCACAGTGATGCTGATATTATTCCCGGAAATGTCAGTGTGACACATGGTCAAACATGAGTGTTATTTTTTTTTTGGTCTCTGTCAAGTTGAATGAACTTGAGAGAACTAACTCTCTAATTCTAAACCTGCAGTGAAAAATAACTTTAAAAAGAAGTCTAAGTGTTCAGTCGTTTTGCTGAATTGCAGTTGTTAGTCGTTGCTAATAGTCTTTGGAAATCACAGACTGAAGTCCTTCCTATACTAAATGCCACCTTCAGCCATGTAAGCACAGCAAAGTTGCCTAAAACCTCTGCAGACATTCACTACAGAATTGTTTGTTGGTACAAAGCTGACAACATAACCTGTGAGTTACCTGATAGGCAGAGACTCAGTTACTGCAATTCAGAGAGCTGGCACTTATTTTTTTTTCATATAGGGTGAAGTCAAAACTTATTAATTTTTTAAGAAATTTTAGGGGAAATGACTAGCTCATTTGTCCCCAAAATAACCACTAGCATTCTCCAATAAACTACCAGTACCTCAGCTGTTTACACTGTATTTCCAATAACACTAATAAGGTTTCTGGATCATTTTTACTATTAATAATTATTATGGATCACCACACAGTACAAATGTGATCCATGCCATCTATGTATATCACTGCATCAGTCAGGTTTGACTGTAGGAAGGAAAAACGAATAGCAGAACCTATAAAACTGGTTTGTCTTACTGTATTGCTAGCCTACAATCTCAAGTTCAGGAAGGAACACAAGCAGCTAATGTGCTCCAGAAAATGTCCAATCAAAACAGTAAATTTCCTACTCACACTTCCACAAAAGGAGCATAAAGAACATTCTGATTCTGCAGAGTTTTATAATGTATTTTTAAGGAAAGGTTAATAATATCACAGAAGTGCAAATGAATGGATGCTTGGATCCCATCAATGAACAAGGCACAGTGAAGAAGCTTGAAGAACTCTGAAGAACATAGGTTGCTATCTTTAATTCTCTAGCTCCACTTTTTCATCTTGAAGAGAGCAGATTAACAAACCAGACTGCCTTTCCTAAACATGTCACGCACAGATTTAAACCATAGATGTGGTGATAAGGTAAAAAGATATTACCAGGGAGGGTATATTAGTAAGCCAGTCTTAAGGCTCAAGACACAAACCTGTTCCGAGCAGCCAGTGACATCTCTCAGATGCTGTCCTCTCCCCTCCCTTCTTACAAAGAAGGGAGCGGTGATTCCACTGCGGTGGTGTCTCAGTTCTAGAAACATACAGTAGCTCTGAATTAGGTTAATTGTGTTAGTCCTTGCTGACAGATGTGTTCCATCTGGGCAGCCAGCTAAAACTCTGTGGGGTTTGTGAAAAATGTGGATAAAAGAAACTGCCAACTAATTGATTGAAATATTCATCAAGGGATATGATTCAGAAGAGATAGGCTGAAGGAGAGTCCTGATTGAATTTGCTTTGGCCTCTCCATTCATTCAGTATTCCCTGGAGGTGGCATTCCTGGTGATGAATGACATCTGTGTTAGGAGCAAAACAAGAAGCCTGTATTATTGGTTAGGTGTTCTCAGTTCTCTGCATGGGGATTAGGATAACATGGTTGCTTATTGGTATGAAGCAAATCTGTGCAGCCCAGATAAAGTACAAAGTGATTATCAATCTGCAGTCAAATTTATGTGTAATGTGTTTTGTCCTTATACTTCTCCAATATTTTTACAAAAATGCACTCCTATAATTATAATAGTGGATAGAAGAAGGGCATGATAGGCGGCTGGTTGCATTCCCATTGAATTGGTTAGAAAAGCCAGGACATATTTACTGTATTAGCAGTGTGATAGCGCGCTAATGGCAGGAACAGGAAAAAATTAAAAAGTTGTTATTTAAATTTAGCTAAGTAAAATAAAATATAAATAAATAAGAAGGATTCTCAGAGATGCAGCTTTTCATGCTTCTTTGAGTAGTTAACTAAACAGACTGGTGACATGGGAAGACTTCTAGTCTTGCAGGATATTTGACTGAACAAAGTGGATCCCTGCCTCTGTGCAGGGTTCAACCACTCAGGACTAGTTGTAAATCAAAGCCTGATTCCTTTGTTCAGCACATTACCTCTTGAAAAAAATAAACAAACAAAAAAACCCAAACAAAACCCAAAACCCAACTGATTAAAGGAAGAATTTCTTGAAACTTCCTGCAAAGTTTTCCTCTCCAAATTTCTTCCCTTCCCACTTTGTGTTCTTCGTCTGTAAGCTTTCACAGTCTCAGAAATGTTACTTAGAACAGAGATCAGCCAGCATCCCCTCCTGCTGTTGCCAGCATTTTGTCAGATCATCCCCAGTTTTTTCTAATTAAGTTTTGAAAATATCGAAGGATGGAGATTCCACAACTTTGGACTTGGTTGTGGAATTGGTTGTTAACCAACCCAAAAAGTTGTTTACCCACAACATTTTAGGGTAACTGGTTCCAGGGCTACACTACATTACTTGTGAAAAAGTCTGTCCTAATACAGATTTTCAGTAGTATCATCTTTCTGGACTCTGTAATAATGACATATGAATAATTTCTAGTAAGCAATCAACTGAACAAAAAGTCCTCCAAGAGAACTTATGGCAAAGTTAGAAAATTAGAGAGATCTGATCCTGCTCTTCCCACTCACCAGCCTTACAAAATTGTACTTGCATGACACTTCATAATTGTTATTTTGGTGCAAATTCTGATTCATTTATTCAACAAGATGTTTATTCTCCAGTAACGTATGCAACTCAGGTTTTCTGTGAAGCAAATTCACATTTACCAGGAAGTACATTGCATGGCCAGGTGAATAAAAGTCTGAGAAGCACCCTGTGGATGACATAAATAGTATCAGCTTTCTGTCTTTGCTTCTTTCTGTGTGTGCTTTGGTGATGGTCTCTCTAATAAAGGCAAGCAGCTTCTTAAAAATTTGCTTTATCCCTTCTACGAGGAATTTCACACATCAAGAACCAGGGAATGCCAAGTTAAGGTATGCAGCATTTCTGTAGCACTGAAAAAAGTGCTGAAAACCTAAGCTCAAAAAAAATTTAATGGGAAAAGTTTTTGGAAAAAATATTTTGACAAGTTCTTTTAATTAACCTCTTCTTAGGGCTTTAAAGCAAAAGCTTTCCATTTGAAGCATTTTTATTTTTTTTTGAAATAACAAAAGGAAAAGCTCTCTGTGGGCTTGACTTCAACTAAAACCAATGATTGCCACTATTGGACTTGAATGAAATGGATGTGCCCTTTAACCTGCTCTGATAAAATGTGTCTGCAGCCACCAGCACTCAAGCTTGTAGTGCTGTTAGCCATGCACAAACATCCAATATTTGTCTCTTACTCATTGTGAACTATAGCAAGGTTTATTCAAAGAGATATTTATGCATGAATAATGTGGAGCTTTCAGCTTAGAAGCACTACAGGTTTAAGTGTTTCCCTTCGATTTGTACACTGCATGAGTCATACAAGAAAGCTGCCAATGCTTTGTCACTGAACATTTACTGGAGTTTCGTTCTTGACCTTAATTTGTGCACAATCAAGGGGATTTCTGAAATCGTAGATGTGTCTTCTTCTAGTTCTATTTGTGCCAGTAAAGATCCTCTACTTCTGGTTGCTCATTACTTCTGTAACTGCCAATGGAAAATATCATGTAAGTGAGCCCTAATCTGCTTCAGAAGATTAATCAAGGTTAGCTCAAGCCTCCTTCATTGGTAGGTTAAATTATTTAATCAAATTTTACTTGATAGGATTCAAAGGACCTCGCACTGGTTTTTCCATTGACAGAAGGCATAGGAATTGAAAGCACAAAAGATGGTCACAAATCAGAATAATTATTTAAAAGGTGAGGCTTTCACTGAAGAAGCCAAAGATTTTAGAGAGAAGACATTGAGTAAACAGAGAGAAGTTCTGACCTGGACTAAGACTGGATCAATCCATTCTTCATCTTTGCCTCCAAAAAAGCCAAGTCTTACTTCCCTGCCCTTCCCCCCTAGAAACATTCCAAGATAAAGGTATACAATTCCATCCCGCAAAATACTGTATCTGAGCCTACAATGGTATTTCTGATTACGAGTTTTGAACCCCCAAACAGCCTGAAAAATATGTAGATAAAACTACCAGCTATATGTTTAAAAATTAAAAAAAGAGTAAGATACCACACTGCCAATTTACACTGTGAAAATCTGGACACCTTAAAATCTAACTCACAGAATGAACACTTATAAAACACCACAATAGACCAGC
This sequence comes from Pluvialis apricaria, assembly GCA_017639485.1. Taxonomy (NCBI): domain Eukaryota; kingdom Metazoa; phylum Chordata; class Aves; order Charadriiformes; family Charadriidae; genus Pluvialis; species Pluvialis apricaria. The sequence continues at coordinate 43,471,678 of CM030044.1, forward strand.
TATTTTTAAAAGGTATTTAAGCACCTAACTTCTATTGAGTTTATGCCTAACACACATTTACTGATGTCCCAAACACTTTTAAAAACTGTCTTTTCTGTTTCTAATGGGTATACAGTTTGTAAACAGATTTCTATGGTTTCCAGACTCATGGAGAGCACGTGTGTGTGTGTGTGTGCACGTGCATGCACGTGCATGACAGAGGAATTAGGAGACACGCACATATTTGTCCAGCATAGCAAAACAAGCATAACAGCATGGCAAAGTCCTTAACATCACATGAACAAGGATACAATTAGTTTTACTTTCTTGCAGGACAACTCGATATTCAAAAGTTTAAGGGTTATACTACAATCCAAAATACAGTTTTTCTGAGAGTTCAAGGATCAGCAATGAGATTGTCACACTTTTGTATACGAATTCTTCTGTGGTTTCCTCTAAAATGTTGGTTTGTAACCTTATGCCGTTATTTTTCCTGTCAAATAAGCCTATGGGATAAAAATTGGCCTCAAATTGATGTCTCCTTAACCACCAACTATACTGTCAAGCAGATTGGGTGACACAGCTAATGGTTCTTTAGCAGATATTTCTTCCATAATCCTAGCTACTGTATGTTTCATTGTATTTTTTTTTCCAAAATCAGACAGACCTTAAAGAAGCAGAATAAAAGACACACATGCTCGCACATACACATATCCCTCATACTCTGATTTGCCAGAAGAAGAGGATTGGCCCAAGTTCAAGAGCCATTCTTGAAGCAGAACCTCTTTTAATCACATTTCATACAGCTGAAGAGCCAATCCAAGCATGTAAGTGAATGCTACCAGAGGTTTTTAATCCAGATAAAACCCCTTCTGTAAAAGAACTGAAAAACCTGGTGAAATACAAAGGGAAATGTACACCTCTGAAGTACAAGCTACTCTCACCAGAAGTGAGAATTTTTACTTTCATTCAGTCCCACATCCACTACTAAAAATGATCCCATACTTCTGACACTGTCAAGGAGGTTTTGAGATCTAAGATTCAGTACCACTGTAAACTAAGTATCTACAACCACCTGACCTGGTGAAGGATCCTAAACTGCTTCATTCACATGTCTCCAGACAGACCACTGAAGTAAGAACCAGGAGACGAAACAGGGAGGTTCAGATTTTCCCAGCTACTGGGAACTTACCTCCCAGAGAAATCGATGTTATACATATAACATCTTCTTGCTCCTTGTCTTTTCAATAGCCAGTAGCCAGATATTCAAATACATGGACTTCTGGGTGTCTTGTCAGTGTACAAATAGAGACAACAAATTATTTTTTACATTACGTCACGCACCCTTTTTTTTTTTTCCCCACATATTCCCTACTAAGAAGTAGGCATGAATGCATCTATTAGGTAAGTTGTAAATTCATCCATCCATCCATCCATCCATCCATCCATCCATCCTTCCATCCATCCATCCATCCAGTAGTGGTCAAGAGAGATTAGATTCAGAGCTTCCATAAACTGAAGCTAGGACATGTTGGCCTGGTTTGAAAAGTAAAGTGCTGAAAATCCAGTCCTTGCTAAAAAAGATGCTAGTTGTTACTTCCTGAATAAAGGTTTCTGCAAGTAAGCTCTTGATGAGGAAGTGGGTATAGTATCAAGGACTTGAAAATTTTTTGGGAAGTAGATGCTTTTTGATAGGAATCCACAGTGTATTCCCAGAAGCCTCTGAACCAGTCTCTCTCTGCACTCTGAAATCATAATATATCTTCAGACTAGGATTAGGTCTCACACTTTCATAACTTTTCTCCATACTATAGTTCTAACTTCACACATAAAAGTCAGCAAGAATGATCTTTCTGTAGGATGGGCCAACTGTACCTAAAAATGTCCTTGCTACATTCACAAGGTTACAACAATAGCCATGAAGTGATCTTTGAGCTAGAAGCAGATTGTATTGACACAGATGAAAGATGAGTAGTGGCAAGAAGAAAGAGAAAATGGTGAAGTTCAGATCATGACTTGCTTGTGCAAATGGGAATATAGAAGAATAATACCTTAAGAAAATTGATACAAATGTGAAGTTTTAGGAACTACAGATAAATGTCAGGAAATATACTTACAGAGAAAGTTGGGAAATTTGGTGAAAAAAATGAAAGGAACAGGCAGCTAGGTCAAGTAGGTAAAGAAAATTTTTGTGGACAACAGAGGAAAGTCTGGGAAAGGATCATAGGCAGTGTGTTAAAACAGGATGTGAATTAGGAAAGACTGTAGGGTAGGAAGGAAAGAGAAAAATAAAAAGCAAGAAATAGTTAAATATATATTACATGGACAGCTAATCTGCAGAAGTCTGGAAGGCAGGGGGGATGTACTGAGCTGCTCCTGCCCTGGTACTGCCCTGGTAAAATTTTGAGTTACAAAGTAAAGAGGAGCTACTGTTTTGCCTGACTTGTTCACTTCCAGAAGCCACCACACAGTTTTCAATTGTATCTTCAAGCCAGACTAGTGATTCTAACTATGCATTTTCTAGTCTTTCACACTTTCTCTGTGTTGCCTCCTCCAAAATGTGTCCATAAGTCTCCTCTCTGTGCCATGCTGCAGAGGCCATAGGGCTACAATAAAACAGGAGGTAGGAGTTTAAATTAGATGCAGAAGGTGAAGGGAAGCCAATATAGAGATTTGAAGTGAAGCCATCCTATAAATGTGTGGCAACACTTGTCTGTTTTAAAAGTCAGCCTCCTGCTGTTCACATTTGTATTTAATTTGCAAACAGTAGGCGGAAATTTGGAACTTGTAGACTTTCAGTTCCTCCTGATGCACTGCATGTTTTAGCTGGGAAAACACTTATCCAGACTGACAGTGTCTTCCTTAGCTGAAGGTCAAAAAAAGGATGCTGAAGGAGATGCCAATGAGAAACACGGGTGCTTTAGCCTACAGACTGACTCCAAATGTTAAGCTCCAACTAGTGTTTCAGGAGCTATTTTTAATGTGACTAGGCTGACTGTAGCACTTAAAAATCTTGATAGCGTAGCATTTAGCATGTACTCAAGTTCCATTTTGCACATTTCCGTAAATGCTACAGAACCTCAGTTATTTTATTATATTTTGGATATTTTTCAGATTAATATTATTTCAATTGCATTTCTATTTGGTTTTTTTTTTTTCAAAAAATAGTCAAAATAGTCAGCTTCCATCCTCTGTTTTTGTCTGCAGTTATGTCAACTTTCATCTTCCCCTAAACCCAGTACAGTACTTAAAAACTACAGGTTTCCTCTCCTCCTGCACTGCTATCCACCCCCAGCAAAATCCAGCACAGGAAGTCCCTATACCTTGGTTGCTGGAAGCTAGGCGGGCAAAGTAGGTGAGATATACTGCCTGTGCCCAATTCCTATGTTATTCCCTTACAATCCACTACTATGATCTACAGACAAGAAACCATAGGGTAGAGAGGCCTATGGTCTGCCCTGCTATACATCTAGAGTATTTCATAAGTTGCCACTTCATTAGCCTCCAGTCACCAGAGTCTCAAAAGTCTAGGCAGGATCTACTTTTGTAATAAAAAGCAACAGGATAGAAAAAAGAATCTAAAAATAAGAGTCTTCTAGACCTCTTCTAGGCTTATTAAAAAAAAACAAACCAACAACAACAAAAAAACCAAACCAAAACCACAAACCAAACCCTCCATTATTACTTTCTTTTCATTTTAGACAAAATTTAGCAAGAAGCACACACATCTAGCCAAATAGAGTGACTTCTAATCAGAGACATAACTGTAGTTCTAAAAAGTTTGTGTGGTGTGGTCACAGCCCTACCAGAAACCCAGACCAATGGGAGTCTGGAATACATTTATTAACTATTCCAAATTTTTTTTCTTTTGGACTGAGATTAAGCATTATAAATTTAGCTCCAAAATAACTGTTTTACATTGTCATAAACAGGGAAGGGGGTGGGGGGGGTGAGGGCAAGAACAGCTCTGGCAGTTTTACTCATAGAGCTGCAATAACTCTTCTGCTCTGTCTCATTCTTCACTATGAAAGGGGTTGAAAAGATTTAATGGTTAAAACACAAATTAGATTAATTCTTAACAATGCATTTGAGTACTCTGTTAACAGTTTCTACTATCAGAGATACATATGATATATACATCCCAAAGCTTTTCTAATAGTAGGTTTCAGAGAGCTAGAAGTAACAATCCAGACTCCAGCTAGGACACTCTTATGTCATGATGTAGACAAAGCTGCGATTTCCCAGGTCATCAGAAAGCCAGACCAAATCAATTTTGAGTACAGGTAGTGTAACCTAAACACTTCAAGATACCAGCCAACTCATTTTCACCTGATTCTTGTATCTGCACTGAAGGGCAGACCCCAGCAAGTACAGAAGACACATGGTCTTGCTTGTATAACATTGTATGGGGACATGGCTGGAAAAACAAGCCGTAGTTAAGGAGGCACAAGCTCCATCTGTAAGACAGGACATGATTTGTCAATAAGCAGTCAGGTGCAAGACAGAACTAACTTACATACTTTAGAAGAGCTTCATTGGCTAAGGAACAGAGGCTGTGTTCACTTTCCTTTCCCAATGCTGAAATGTAGCATCACCTGAACATGAGCTCAAACTCTTCACAGATGAGTCTTTCAGCTTCCACCACAGGAAGATATTTATTTTCTTCAACATCTTCCTCCTTTCTCTTCTTACACCTGGCAATGAGATAAATGAGCCTTGTCCCAACCTCACTTCTAATAGTTCTCTCTAGACACACTTGGACTAAGCAACTGTGATCAAGTTTTGGTATTTTAGCACAATTATAAGCAGAATCTGAACTTCAATAATAAGCAGTGCTCTGAGGAGAAAGAAAAAATCACTGTGAAATAAGTCCTCTTTCCTCTTGTGCTCCTTGTTTGACACTCGTAAGAGATTAAGCAGAAGTGAAGTTTTAATTAACTAATGAATTAGTACATATATCTGGAACTGGCATTTGGAAACAGAGTAAAACAAACATATTTTAGCATAAAGTTCAGCGTAAGAATTTTTCAAAAGGAAAATATGTTTTTGTAAGCTTGTAATTGGGCAATAAGTTGACAGGAGAATAGCAAAACTTGTTTTCAAGGGGCAGACGGGGGAAAAGGTGTGTTTTGCACAGGAGGAAAAATTTTCAAAATTGGAGGTACTTTAAAACCACAGTCTATTGTAGTGTCCTGGGTAACACATACTCCATTTGATTTGAAATAGCTGAATAATATGAATGCCTATATCTTATATTGCTCTTTACATTCATAGATCTCAAAGGAAGCTACAGAAGACAAATATTCAAATGTCATAGTTGGGAAGTGCTGATGGTTCAGTAATTTGCTCAATGATTGTAAATTGCTGGCAAATCCAGGAAGAGATTCCTGTTTTTTATCCTAAACCAGTGTCCTATATACTAAAATATTCTGCATGTCCCTGGACTTTGTATACAAAAGGAATTCCTTAAATGCCTGTATCTTATTGTCATTATTGCATTCTCATCATTGTAGTACCTGAGGAGATTTGCATTATTTAGAAAAATAGCAATCCTCCAGAAGATAGATTTAAGACAATAATCCCATTTCTAGCCTTGGACACAGATTAGTTACTTACCAAAACATCCAGTGTGGAAAATGGAAGACAAACATGAAACAAACTTTTTTTCAGTTTTTCAAAGTTACTCGTCAACCGGCAAACAGCTGCATCCTGAGATATGTCTGTCTGTTTCTGAGATTCTTATTTTGTCAGCACTGAGAAAGCTAGGTAAAAGTACCTGGAACAGGACTGGATCAGGATTAAAAGCGTATTGGAAATTATAACGTTGTTATAGCTGTGTATAGATTAAACAACAGCATGATAATTACAGTATATCCTCTATAAATTCATCTTAAACATTTCAGAGCTCTGAGCCTTAAACTCTTCACTTAATGAAATTATGTAAAGCATCTTACAATGTCAACAGTGCAGGTCATACGTCAAGACGTTAAAATAGCTTAGAAATACAGACAGTACATTTATCAACTCACATGTATTTTTACCTTTATGGTCTTACCTATAGGATTTTAGACATATTAGAATGGGTAACAAATTTGAGTCATCTTCAACAAAGTCACACAATTGTCAAAACAAGCAAAAACAAACAAAGAAAAGAAACAAAACATAGGTATAGAGCTGAAAATATCAGTATTCATAGAACTGCCGTTGTGCTGATATACCCAAGCTGTTGGTCTAGCCATTTTGCAAACATTTTGAATCTCAACATCTATTAATATTAACTGTAAACTCAACATTGGAGTGCACTTGACAGAGCTGGGAAGGAGCACCTGCAAAGAAACAGCAAACTGAGCACATACAGATATACTCTGGCAGCATGTACAGGGGCAAAGTTACATGCAAGAAATCCATACATCTCTGTTCACAAATTTGAGAACATTTGTTAAGCAGGATGATTCAGATGCACCCAGCAAATAAACTCTGTGTGAACTATTTTTCCCATTATATTATGGGAATTTCAGAATGGTTCAGGATTAAAATTTTGTCTGTAAATATGGGCCAGACTACTAGGGTTAATAGGTCTTGCACATCTTCAAGAATATATAAACATTAAACACTAAAACATACTCACTTTTTAGTACTTGAAGAAGGCCTCCAAGCAGAAAAAAAAAAAAAAAAAGAGACAACAATTCCATAGTCACAAGAAGAAGAAATTACTAGTTAAAAATGTTTATGTTGCTTTTATAAAATTTTCCAAGATTTGCAAGTATGAAGGAAATACCTTGCCTATTATGTAGTATCATCACACTGTGGACTAAAATATAGAAAAAAGTGAAGTTTGCTGACGTCTCTCTGGTATTAGTCAGCACACACCACATTTTCTAAAATGATGTCCCAAAATTGTGTCTACTTGTGTTTTTATTAGTTTAACACAAAAAGTAGTAGTGGATATGTGATGTGTCTGCAGAAGTAGCTGTATTGGCCTCCATAGATGACTGTTTATATCTATACAGTTTTCATAACCTTTTTCAGAGAAGAACATTGAACTTTTGTTAAGAAGGTAAAAAAGGAATTTTGGAGTGTTAATTTTCACCAGGAAACTCAAAGACCTTTTTTTGACTTATTACACAGTCTGAGATCTGAAATTTGACTTCCAGAACTACCTATGAATGTTTCACACAATAAGTAGAGATGTCTTTCATCAGCAGACCAAGTTTTTTTAATTAATTTTCCATAATAAGCAGGTTTAATAGTGAATGATGTAAAAACATTTAGGAAGAAAGCTTGGCCTCAATTTGCCTCTAATAGACTAAGTTTACTTAGCTGCAACTCTTTTGAACTCAGTGGTTTTACTTTAGCTTAATTGTGGTGAAAAGCAAGGACCCTTGTCTGTAGATCAGTGAGAGATATTTATAAGTTCATAATAACATCAAAATCCTTCTTTCTTTCTTTCTTTAGAAATACCACACCTAAGAGCTCATACATACATTCCAACTAACAAACTAATCCAAAGGGGTGTTTCTGTTGTTGCATGCTGGCTTTAAACCATTGCAACTGCAACCGATATACTGGTGTAAAATTGAAGAATTTAACCCAAAAGATTAAGGTAAAAAATTAAGTATTTTTCCCAGGCTTTTAAAAAATCCATTATCATAATAATGCAAAGCAAATCACAGGAAAGCTTAAGGTAATGTGAAGATCAGATACATAGAAGATATCCAGTTGGTAAAGAAATCTGTCGCCTTCTCCAATTTCTGCTCTTTCTGCTTAGTATTTTCCTTCTCCTTTTTCTTTTGTATCAATTCAGATTTGATTATTGTGGTTGGGAGAAGTAATAGAAAAGGGATTTCCAGAAGGTTGGTAATCTAATGCCATCCAGTACAGGAAAGACCATTAGCAGACGTCATATTTTGTCCTCTTGTTATGAATGTTACCAGAGCTTGCCCCCAGTCTTGTTTGACTAGTGTTTGTAAAGCCTTGTCCCATGAGTGGGAATTGACATTTTGAGATTAAACAGAGCGCACTTTTTTAGTTAACGATTGACTTAAAGTCACTCAGAAATGAACAGGAAACACTATAAAATGTTGGTGTCTGATATTACCTTGCCCCAACATCACAATCAAGGGATTGCTGCTAATATCTTTTCTGCAATTGCAGAAAAAAGACCATGAAATTTTCAGTACATATCTCTGTCCTGATCTCTGCAATATTTGTGTCTCTCTGCCAATTTGTTTTATTAACAGAAACCAAAATAAATATAGTAAATAAGTACTTTCAATTTCTCATTAAATGGTTGAATTTTCAGATGGAACAATCCTTCAGATGAGCATTAAATTTAACAATTAACACTCTTTTGGGATTAGTTGTCCATCTGTTTCTTTGACTGAATCTTACCCTTTTCAAAGTCAAATGCAAAAGCCAGGAAAGCTTCAACAAAGCTCAGATTTCCTCCAATACGTCTTTCTCTCTCAAGATCCAGTAGTAACTTTTTCATTAGTTATGATCAGAATTAATATCCATAATTGGAAGCAAAACATCATAATAAATGTTTAAGCAGGTTTTTTTCATAGAATCATAGAATAGTTAGAGTTGGAAAGGATGTTAAAGATCATCTAGTTCCAATTCCCCTACTGTGAGCAGGGACACCTTCCACTACAACAGGTTGCTCAAAGCCCCATCCAACCTCGCCTTGAACACTTCCAGAGATGGGGAATCCACAGTTTCTCTCAGCAACCTGTTCCAATGTCTCACCACCCTCACAGTAAAGAATTTCTTCCTGATATCTAATCTAAATCTACTCTTTTTCAGTTTAAAACCATTCCCCCTCATACTATGACTACACTCCCTGATAAAGAGTCCCTCCCCATCTTTCCTGTAGGCCCCTTTAGGTACTGGAAAGCTGCTGTATAGTCCCCCTGGAGTCTTGTCTTCTCCAGTCTGAACAGCCCCAACTCTCTCATCCTGTCTTCATGGGGGAGATGCTTCAGCCCTTTGGTTGCCTGTGTAGGCCTCCTCTGGACCCACTCAAGCAGGTCTATGACTTTCTTTGGGGTTTTCTTGTTTTGTTTTGTGTTTTTTTTTTTCCTGGAAGCTTATAATTTGGAACCAACAAATTTGTCATCTGTACCCCTAAAACCTCAGCCAACCCTTTCATTGCAGAGGTAATCTGGATCAGATATCTGAGAATCACTTCTTGAAAAAAAACCTGAGCAACTCAGTTAAGTCCCTCCTATAAGGGAAGCCCAAACAGTTAAAAAAATGCACAGAAAGATAATTTAGAAGTTTCTTTTTAGGAAAAGGATTTTTAAAAGTAACAAAAAATTAATAATTCCTTATTACAGCAACTAAGCAAGAGCTCAAATATTCACTGTCTTTAAAGGAAGTGGCACACATGGTAACAGACAAAAGGGAGAAAGACTTAGCATCCAAAGCTTTTATCACACTTACAACTCAGCCAGTCCAATTCATTCTGTTTTTTAATCTAACACATCCCAAAGTTACTTTTTACATAAAAATTACAAAGTAACAATCAAAACAGCTAAAAAGGATGTGTGTCTCCATGTGTTTCCTTGTCACACAATGTCAGGAGTAACAAAGTTCGTATCTGAAACTACTGTCTCTTGCAGTGTTGACAACGACATTAAAAACAATCCCTGATATTCTTCTGCTTCTTTCATTTCTTCATGTATGGAATATAATGCCTGTCATCTACCCTGGCTTTAAACAAACACAGCAACGTGTGGCTCAACTTGTGGCTCATTCATTGCTTTGAATGAAGTGTAAGTTACTGCTCATATATGCAAGATTAGTACTGCATCACAACAACCAGCAATATTACTGGTTTTGCTTTATTGTTTCTCATTCTAAAACTTAGAGATTTAGAAACCTGCTGTTCAAAACTATTCCAAACAGAGTAAGAAAAAACCCTGGTCATCTTCTGTGAGCTTGTTTTACACAGATTATGCAAGCCATTTAAGGCAGCGTGGTCAACAACACAGCTAAAACTACACTGCACTATAAGATCATGTAGAAGTATTACAGACTAGAATAAACATATGGATGCTGTCCCAAAAGACAGACTTCCAAAATACTGCTGGATTGTTTATAAAATTACTCTATTTTATATAATGAGACAGCTTGTTTAGCAGAAAATGTTGCGGTAGAATTTTGACAAATACTCCAGTCAAATATAATATGACAAATATTCTTCACTGCATTTGCCTCTAGTCCAAAAGGACAGGGTTTATCTGGACACTGTCTGTAGGTGAGGTAGCTGGACACTGGACTCTGATGGACCTATGAAATGGTAGTCCATCTCCCCTACCAATCACAACCATGTCTGCAGACGTGGCCACAGATGTAGACATCTGAAAGTCCTAAGGCTACCCAGTCACATTTCCTATCAACAGGATCTATAAACCAATACAAAAACATAATCTAAATTTCATCTCCGTTGCACTGCTGCAAATGCTCTATCTTGTACAGCTTACAATCAACACAGCAAGTCAGCGTGACTTCTAAACACTGTGTGAACTACAGTATCAACACCAAATGTCCTTCTGACAGCCTTTAACCATACAGTCAAGGCTCAATGAGCTCTGGGGATTCCAAGACAACTCCTGTATTGTTTTAGCACATCCTTTATTGTATTTCTTTCACTTTTCCCTGTGTATTCTCCTTCTTTTCCCCGTCTGAGAAATGGTATTTAGAAGCTGGACAGGAGATACTGGTTTACTGATTATAAGAACAAAGATATTATACTGCTACCATGAAGGGACAGACAGGAGCTGCCTCCTTTGGTAACGGACCTGCTGTTTCCATTGAATTTAGCACATGGCTCCAACTTGTTGTAGTGACCTGGAAACTTTCAGGAACTCTGGGAACAATACCAGTTGAAATCACCTAATTTGCCTGCCTTTGGAAATATTAATGTGGACTCAAGGACCCTTGGAGATACAATTCTGGATAAAAACCCCAGTCTAATAACTGTGTAGTACTCAGTCCTTTTTCATTCTTTATATTTCATTGTCTAAGGTACACTTATACTCAAGATGGTCTGTAAGGCCAGTATGTTAAAAATTGTAAAGAAGTAGTAGGAGAGGTCATAAGGGACAGATGTAAGATCAAAGTCTTTGCTGTACCCACATGGTTTTGAAGTGGATATCTCCAGATAAAGCTTTACACTTAAGCATATGGAATTACTTCCTACAGGATGTAAATCTCTGAGAAGGAAAATTCCCATGCATTTGGTGTTATACTTAGGGTTGATACAGCAATATTTTAGGATGGCTGATAGATGCCAGAATGAAGAAGCAAAAGAGAAAACAAGTAAGAAATTAGCAATGGTTGCATCTCCTCAGAGGGTCTTCATGTGTCCTGAAGCCCTGTCTCCAGTCTCTGGCAGCACAAACTCCATGTCTTTTTTCCCAGTATGTGCAGCTGAGGCACATATTCACTGCTTCTGCCATGGAAATTATGGATTAAGACACAGGACATGTTCATACGCAAAAGAATGTTTTCCTGTGCATAGCTAGGGTTTGTGACCCAGAAGACTAGGAGATGTGTGGATGAAGGCCACTTTGAGTCTGCTCTTCTTTACTTGCAGACATTTGAAAGGTCATCTTCAACATATGCTCAGATTTCTGATGTATAACCTTGTCTACCAACGTGCTATGTGCTGTTCTAGGGAACGTGGCTTTTCTCATCTGTTTCTGATTTTATTGCACTCTCTGAGATGAAAGCTGAACAGCTAATTCCCTGATTTCCTTTGAATGTTGGCTTGAAAGTTTTTTTCACTCTAATTATTCTGTCATTTACCCATATAATTCGACTTTAAAAACCGAAAACAACATGTGCTGTACTACTAGTTATTTTCTCATTCCTTAAAGCCCTGATGTTTGCAAAAGGTGCTGTAAATCAATAACGGTATTACTCAGCACTTAAAATAGTGCTTGCTATTTTTAATGTGTTTCACAAACAATCATCCTAATTAATTGATGATAATTACAGAGCCAATAAGAAAATGTCAATATTTCCTATTCAGGTCAGAAGGAAACAAATTTCTGCCACACTAGCAGAAACCACATTTCCAGTAGTAATACCTGATACGCGAAGGTTGTTCAGGAGAAAGCCGTGTTCTTTCTATGTTACCTCTGTACATTGCAAAATGAAAACATTAAGGTATAACTTGAATGCCATCATGGTCATGCCACATGAATGGATCCCTGTGTTTTGCAACCTGCAATTCCAGTGCTAAAGACATCTGAGAACTATAAAGGACCACTCTGCTGTACGTGCTTTAATATGCATCAAGACTATTGCATGTTAGCCATCGTTCATTATTTGTTCTGTATCATGTTACCAGATTTTGCATATGATTTAGTCTTCTATTTTCCTCTATCCCAGATGGTTTTATTTGTACTCTCCTTTTATAGTTTTTCCTCCCACCCCCAGGAAAACTTTCCATTACCAGTGGAACTGAAAGACTGTGAAAGACTGTAAATACTCCAGGGAAGGAAGCATAATACTTTGGTTAATGCATGGGAGTAGGAGGCAACAGATCTGGGTTCTATTCCCAACACCAGTATAAATCTTATGTAATTTTAACACTTCACCTTCACCTCTCCCTACCTCAATTTCCTTGCCAGTAAAAGAGGACAATAATCTTTTCATCCTAAACCTCCGTATGTTTCAAGGATAAATCCACCAATGTTTTTAAGGCTGATTCTAGTCTAGGAACTAATTTCCAGCATAGATGTGGCAGGAGAAAAGCATGGTGATGGAAAGCAGGTTATATTTGCCAAAATAAAACAAAAAAACCCCATTGTGGTGCGGTGGCAACACAGCAGATTTCTGAGTGAAATACAACACATTACTGAATAAACTGTATGTGGAAGTTGTTCCTATTCATAAGACTTGTAACTGCAGAATACTTTCAAATATTGTTAAAGCCTAACCAACAGTATAGAATAGTAAAAGATTCACGTGTTTTAGGTTCCTCAGAACAGGAGCTCTTCTTCTGAAGTGTTGGTTTCAGTATCATTGCTAGTGAACTGCAGTATCCCCCAAATTTCTAAACTTAAATTTAGAATTTTCTAAATTTCTAATCCTCACATCGATGATGAGGATGGTCTGCAGAAAAGAAAGGAGGAAAACTTCTGAGGCTGAAAATCCTCTCTACATTTACTTTCCTTGCATCTAACACTCAAAAGATTCCTTTTTGTTTACTGTGGGTTTTTCGGATTACTGCTGCCATTTAAATTTTTTTTAAGAAAGAAAAAAAAAATCATATTTCATTACAGATCTTTCCAAACGCATCTATTCATAATATGAAAAGTAAGTGCCTTAAACAGCTCTTCAGTGAGGTACTATTCAGAAAATTCCTGCATTTGCCTAGCGTGACCGCTTCCATTTCCAGAAAACAAAACAAGAACCAGGCACTCTGGACACAGACTAACCAGCTTTTTTGCAGATGATGTTTTAAGTTACTTTCCAATGCCTAAGGGACAGGGCATATTGGAAATAAATCTTCAGAAAACAGCTGGCTCCAGGTTTAACATTGTAATACCTCAAAGCAGTGCATGCCTGTTTTGAATGCACACTTACAGCACATTCCAGGCTAGGTTCATTTCAGTCCTGCACTACATGCCCATTTTAAGTATGTCCAGCATGTCAATTCGCTAGCTCGCAGGCTTGCTGTGAGTAGTGATAGCGATTAAAGCTGTCAAAGGAGCCCTGATCCCATCAAGTCTAGCCAAACAGATGACAGATCTACAACTAGCCCTGGAGGAAGGAAACTGAAAGCACCACATTTTGTGCGTGCATATGTGTTTTCACAGTGTCCCACCCGCTGAGACAGACAGAATACATTGAACAATTTGTACAACTCGATCCCTGCTTCAGCAAACCTTTCCCACTCCGAAGGAGGCAATGACCACAACAGAAAGCAAATCTTGAATATAAAATATTAGCACTATAAATTCCAGAGAGAGACATTATTAAAATTTCCAGCTGTATAAATGCAGCTATTAATCACTCCCAAATTAACCTTATGCCAGCTAAATTATTATGAGTTCCTGTGTAAATTAAATAGTTATTAGTTCCACACTTTTGATATAGACAGCAGCATTCTGAAAAAAAGGATATGGTAAAAACCACTGGTTTCAATTTACAAAGGAGTTTTGAAGAAAAAAAATAAAAGAATTTTCTTTTACTTGATTACAAAAGCAAAGCCACTTCACAGTATAATCTCACATTAATTGTAGCCATATATCATAACATGTCATAACTCCAGAACAAAGCTAAGCCGCCTTTCATCTGCAAACAGCTAAGAATGCAAAGGAAGGTAAGTGGTGAGGTCATGGAATCTTTTCCCATATTCCACTAGAGAGCAGTATTCTTTTGTACAAAGCAGGTAGATTATCCTCTGCAATGCAAGCTGTGGGGAATCTATCTCTCTGAAAGAAGCTTCTGTGGTCATTTATAAGAGCACTTGTGCTTATTTTGTAGCATCAGATGTTCCCAAACTAACAGTAGAGGAAACATCCACAGCAATGGTTTCTTATCTGTATTACTTGATGTGAGTAGCTCCTCATAAGGATTTTTGGCTTTTTTGCTGTGTTTTTTTTTTCTCTGGAAAAAAAAAAAATATGAAAACAGTTAACTAATGGACTTCATTTTCATGAAAGAAGTCCTGTATATCTACACTAAAGTATGACTGTAATCAACAGTCTAATAATAAAGCTGCAAAAAGGTTAAAAATTAAGACAGTTATAATTCAGAAGAATTTTAATGTCTTTAGCTGTGCTACATTTAATAACAAGTAAATGTGATGGTAAACTATTCAGGGCAAGTAGATGGGAATGAAAATCCCTGCAGCAACAAAAATCTAAAGAGGCCTTTTAATGCTGCACTAAATATATAGTACTAAAAATATAACCCCTACAGGCAATTAGTTAATACCTGCTTTACAGGTGACTTGGCAATAGAAGACATAGCAAGAAGCCTCTGCTTTGAAAACGCAGAATTTAGAAATGCTTTTGTTATATAAATGTGTTTGCGACCTTATGTCTTGATCGCATGTAAACGTATTTGGGAAAACAAATAGTTTTAGTCTGCCATAGTTGCTTGATAAGCACCAAACTCCTGGGCAATCCATTTACTTTTCCCCTGAGAAGGAAATGAATATGTCTGTCAGGCATCTGGGTTCAATTCTATTTTCAGGGCAAAGGTTTGTTTCTGGTGCCAATCAGCAACAACTGAAGCGTTTCTCCCCATTTAGGGATCACAGAACCATTTTTATCTAATTATGCTTAGGGGTTCTCCCCACCTCCCGCATGCCATTACTGGTTTTGTTTTTACACGATGTTGAACTCTAGTCACAGGCAACAAACAGCACAGGCTGTGGGTGGGGAGGGAGGGAAAAAGCTGATACTGATATGACAGCAAAAAAACTCCACTTCAGAGCACACGTAACACTAAACGGTGCATGTTTTGAGCATTTTGATGAAAGCAGCTCTGGGTTCTTTCACTAGGATTTGGGGTATTCACTGGTCTGCTCCGTGATTTGGCAGTGGTTGTATGGGGCTATAAACTAGATTTTTTTCCACAAACATCCCAGGGTCCTATAGAGAAAACAAATCGAGGCAATACAAGACTGAAAAAGTAAGTAAAAGATCAGGATCAGTCCTAAATATGTGATAGCAGATAAGTTAGGTACTTGAGCAGAGTCAGGTGTGTTGGGGAAGCAAAGCCAGCACTTCCCCCAGGACAGCTTGACAGATGGTTAGGTCAGGACTCTTCAGTCCCACAGCCACTAAACAGCACTTACCAAAAACCCGTTCCTGAGCCACTAGGTCCTTCCATCATCCCTGTAGTCCCCCCAGGTATGAAAATTTCCCGTTGCCAGATGTGTGGATCTCTTAGCAAGTTCCTGAGCTTCCCATGAATTCCCTCTTTGAAAAATGAGCTCTGATGTCCTCTGGGCATGTGCAAAGATGACTGGATTCAAAATACACGTGGAGTTCACAAAGCAGAGGGCCAAAACCTGTATAAGCATTCAGAGTAATGGGTAACAAAAATATTAATTCACGTGGCTCAGGTCCCTGTGAAAACACAAGAATAACACTTGAAAAATAACCATCAAGAAAAAAAAAAAACGTATGAAAACTAATTCTAGTGATCAGTTTTGCCCAATGTTCAGCCTCCATGATTCTAGCATGGGCTTAGGATTCCTGTATACAAATACACCAACGTGCAGCCACTTGTATTGCAGCTTATACTCAGCTAACTGCTAAGGTAACATGAGTGTTTATAGCTGCAGCTTCCTAAAGGAAAGCTCGCCGTCTGCTCTTCCTTGTTGTATGCTATTGAAGTTTTGCTTTGGCTCTGATATAAAGGGTGGATTAAATTTATTTTCCTCTTACTATTTCTGTTATTACACTACTTTGCTAGCCCTTGCAATCCAAGGGGTTAGAGCAAAAGAAATGGGATGGAATAAATTTTTTATATTTGCCCATTAGGGCATTTAAAAATAGAAAATGGCTGTCCAAATGTGAACAATATATTTCTATTGTTTTAAGGTCAAGTGAAAACATTTCCTTTTCCATTAGGGATCCCATAGTCTGCCTCTATTATACAGTTTTCTGACTTCTTGTTATCAGTCCTTCACAAGAGAGGAGGATTGCAACAAAAAGCATACTTTGTTTTTGTCTGTGTGGATGTCTTACATTCATTTGCTTTTCCAGAACTCACTTATGGAAGTTGAACTTTTTTTTTTTCATTGAAAATACAAGAGTCCCATTAGCTTTGGATCCCATTAACAGTGATAAATCACTCATAACTTGATAAACCTGCTAGTAGTTTTACGAAAATGTTGTACTGCTTTAACCAAGAGTCTGATGTGTGGGTCTGCTAGCCTGAAAACTCATTGGCCTGCTCTGATCAGGACCAGCTGTTTGTTCCCCAGTTTTGTAGATCAGTTTTTAAACAAAAAAAGACAGACAGAAAATTTTCTCTGGACCTGGCACCCAGCCTCAAGAAGCAGGGAAGACATAAGGCTGCAACAAAAACGGAGGCCTTTCTATCAAGTTTAGTAAGACCTCTTTTGCTGAACAGGCTAATTTGACTGCACCGTCATGTCAGTTTGCAGTTGTACTTAATGTGATCTTTCTAAGGTCAGGGAAGGAATGTTTGCAGCGTAGGATGAGCATAGATCTCTGAGTAATAAAGCTTGCTTCCTAAGATTTTCTATAGGATTCTGCCTCATGTTTTGTTTTGTTTAGCTTGGTTTTGTTTGGTTGGTTTATTTGTTTGCTTAAGAAAATATGTTGCTCTTCATGAGTTTTGTTTCCTTAAAATTAGCATTGAAAATATCTGTTTGTATTCCTTATTCCTTAAAATAAAAGTGATGTCAGGATATCTGAAAATATTTGAAGATGTATGAAAACGTAATAATACTTCATGTCATATATAATGTCACACATAATACCGATCTTCCAGAAGTTCACAGGTTCTAATTCAGTGTTAAACTATGCATAACTTTAAGTATATAAACAATTCTATTGTCTTATTTAAAATTACTCATATGTTTAAAAATAGACACATATTTAACTATCATTCTACTTTTCTTTACACTCCTACTGTGTGACTTTTCTCAATAAATGCACTAACTGTACAAAGAAATTAAAAAATGCTGGTGTGCATGTAGGCAGAAATGTAACAGCATTAGAATGAGACACACAGATGATACACAAGGCACAAAATACTCCAGACACTTCTATTGGGAGATTTTGTCTTTAGTAGGATTGAAACCAATGGGAGTTAGGATTATTAAGAGCAAGACACAGCTTTGGAGTAAGGGTATTAGAAGAGTATAAGCATCAAAGGGGTAAACATCTCTTATCAATAAAATGCCATTTGATGTGCAATAGGATGTGAATGAATGTGTAATATCTCTGCAGGCAATGATGTCCTGTGGGAATAACTGTGGCCCAAATAAGACTGGGTTGGATTGAAGCTTTTGGTGATAACCTAAGTCAGCTGAGAGGGGAAGCTGGAGAAGGAAGCCCTGATGAGTAGGGAGCAGAGCACACTGAAGAGGAACCGCAGCAAGAGAAAGCAGGGTTTGCTGGTGGAAGCTTTCATCAGTTTGTTTGTACGGATGGTATCAGATCAACTATTGCAATCCCTCTCTGCAGAAACATGCTGAACTGAACAGGACTCCATGTGGGGTCTTTTAATTCCCATTTGCTGCTTATCATCATAGAATGAGAACTCCAGGTGATGGACTATGTGGGAATATTGTCTCCTGCTCACGTAGATGATCCTGCTCTGGTAGAGGTTTATTCAACTCCAAAGTTTTGTGACATGTATCTAAGTCAGTAATAAAGTAATGGAGGAAAGTTGTTCCATTGCACTTGTCAACAGAGAGTGACAGTCAATACAGAGCTATTGGAATAATTTCTTTCATGAGGCAACAGATAGATTTTATCCTGTGCAGGTGCATCTCTCATTGTCATTTTTTTTACAAGGAAAAATCCTGCTGCTTCCTTTCTTGGGTCATGTGTGTTTATAGCTGTCAGAAACAGAAAGCAAAAACATTAGCCAGCAGTGCAACAGAGAATAGAAACTCACTGAAGAGAAAGATCCAGATCTTGTTGGAACAACATCTTATCTTTTTCAGTGCAGTAGCAAGTCTTAAAGATTTTGGGCTAAGGAAGGCAAGAAGAGCACCATTCTTATTGCTCCTAGAAAATTTAAACATAGATTTAAAATGCGCACAGGATTTCCTCAGTGAATTGTCCTTTTTCTGCTGATGGTGAGAGGGCCAAGATTAAAAAGAAGTAATGAAAAAGAGAGGAGAAGGGAAGGGTGGTTGCCACTGTGTCATCTAAAAGTCAACAGCTTATCAACCTAATGACTCACATATTTTCAGAGCTTATATTAAAATTGCTGGTTCCAGGATCTTCATCCCATACTTCTCAATGATGCATAATAACCTGTTCAGCTGCAACAGCTAAAGGGCAGCAGGCAGACTACAGCTCATTCAAGGGTTGCTAACTTTACAATTCAGGCCCATGAGCTTGATTTTAATTTTATAGGATCATCACTTTTGTTACCCTTTTAAATACAATTACACAGAGGAAATGACAAGGTCTCCTTTCCTTATTAAATGATTTCATAATGTTTATTTGAGCAAGCCAGCAAAATTCATTTGTGACATGCAAGATTCTTGTGCAAGAGAGAAATTTATATTGGACAGATAAAAGGAAACCAATGGCAACAAGCAAAGCAGATTTCTCAGTAAAATGATTTTTAAGAAAAGCATAATTAAATGTGAGCTTTAGTATCTGAACAAAACTTTCTTTGTTTTTAAACTGCATGTTAAAATTGAACCACTTTTCAGACCTCATGCATTTGTGTGAGAACTGTATTGAGTACGCAGCACTGTTGTTCTGTTCTGCTGTCATCTGCTAATTTGCTATTGAGACATTTGTAAAAAGATGCAACTTTTGTTTGCTTACCAGTTTGCCTTCCAGTGTGGGGAAAGTGAGACTATTTTTTATAGCTCTGTGTTTACTGTGCATGACCTAATACTGAACTTTTCACTAAGCTACCTGTAAGCACAGCAAGCGAATACAAATCTTGTTTTGGGTCAAGAGGCAAAACTCAGGAATACTTGTACAGTAGTTCCTCCCAGTTAATTGAAACATTATGTTTCTGTGTGATAAACACTGTTTAAGAAAATCTATTTAACCATGTCCTGTTTATTGGTCCCTTTTTCTCATTTCTACATTACATTTCACCCTTTCCTCTGTTGTGCAAGTTTGTGAGATCACGTGTACAACAGAAAAATTAAACAAGTAAACTAAATAAACAAGCAAATGAATAAAAAGTGGGAAGAGAGGATTACAAATCTACTTCACTAATCATTTTTATAAGACCCCACCCCAAAAAAAACATTTATGTATTTAAGAAGTCAATGCAAGCATAGGAATGGAGGGCTGGGGTGAGAGAGCAGCTTTAACTGGATATGGTGTTTGGGAAAAAACCCCAAACCAACTACATAACACTAAGGATAATGAAATTAACTTCACCACTCCCCCTTTTCTTCCCTCCACCTCTTATATTCCATTTGCATAGAGAGAGCTCAAAAAGAAATCTAAAAAGATTCTTTTCTGGAAAGGGAGCAGAAGAGAGATTGTCAATGCATTAGAAGAAGTTGGAGACTGAGAGGTGTTCAGCTATCCCATGAATGTCAGGAAAGGGCTTGAACTAGTTAGAGACTTGAGCTAGTCAGAGAAAGAACTCTATCCACGTATACAGATGCTGTTTAAGTCTATATATCAAATGCACGTATCTAGCAAATAAATGCTGGACATTTTTAGAAAAAATATGCTATCTAATATCAACTGTTCATTGCAAATTTTTTTCTTACATAGGAGGTTATTCACATTTCTCCTGTGACAATGCAGAGATAATCAAGGAACTGTAATTTTGTTACAAGTCAAAACATGGCCTCTTTCTGACCTCAGGCTGAATACTCTACCCCTAACATAGGTGATGCACATAGGCAAAACCAATCATAGCTTCACATATAAAGTGATGGATTCAAAACTGGTGGTTATCACTCAAGAACAAGACCTTGAGGTTATAAAAAAAAGGTTATATACCTAAAAAAAGGTATATAAAAAAACTCAAGAAAGCAATAGCAGCCAACAAGGCAAATCAGGGAATTATTAGGAAAGCAGCAGTGAAAAAAATCAGAAAATATCAGTATGCCGTCACGTAAGTTACAGCTTCCCTTTGAATAACATGCATGATTTTGGTCACTTCTAAAGGCATCTACCACACTGTGCTCAAGAGCTTCATTGGGCTGGAGATGAAAGAGGCATGTCAGGGAAGTAAACCCATAAGACTTGTTCAATATATTCATCAATGACCTGGATGAAGGGATAGAGTGTACCATCAGCAAGTTTGCTGATGACACAAAACTGGGAGGGGTGACTGACACACCGGAAGGCTGTGCCGCCATACAGCGTGACCTGGACAAGCTGGAGAGTTGGGCAGAAAAAAACCTGATGAGGTTCAATAAAGGCAAGTGTAGGGTACTGCGTCTGGGGAGCAATAACCCCATGCATCAGTACAGGTTAGGGGCTGACCTCCTGGAGAGCAGCTCTGTGGAAAGGGACCTGGGAGTCCTGGTGGACAACAGGATGACCATGAGCCAGCAATGTGCCCTGGTGGCCAAGAAGGCCAATGGCATCCTGGGGTGTACCAAGAACAGCGTGGCCAGCAGGTCGAGGGAGGTCATCCTCCCCCTCTACTCTGCCCTGGTGAGGCCGCATCTGGAGTACTGTGTCCAGTTCTGGGCTCCCCGGTTCAAGAAGGACAGGGAACTGCTGGAGAGGGTCCAGCAAAGAGCTACAAAGATGATTAGGGGACTGGAGCATCTTTCTTATGAAGAAAGGCTCAGGGACTTGGGGCTTTTTAGTCTAGAAAAAAGAAGACTCAGGGGGGATCTTATCAATACTTATAAGTACTTAAGGGGAGGGTGCGAGGTAGATGAGAAGAGTCTTTTTTCATTGGTGCCCAGTGATAGGACTAGAGGTAACGGGCACAAACTGGAGCATAGGAAGTTCCATCTTAACATGAGGAGGAACTTCTTTACTCTGAGGGTGGCGGAGCACTGGAACAGGCTGCCCAAGGAGGTTGTGGAGTCTCCCACACTGGAGACGTTCAAAACCCGCCTGGATGCCATCCTGTGCAATGTGCTGTAGGTGTCCCTGCTGTGGCAGGGGGGTTGGACTTAGATGATCTCCAGAGGTCCCTTCCAACCCTGACGATACTGTGATACTGTGATACTGTGAAGACAGCCATAGTCAAACTCTTCCCTACATGAGCAGACAGTCATGGCCATAGCTGGAGTCAAGACTTTGTCTTGAACAATTATGGTTGGTCTTATCTTCTTAAAGAAAGGCATTGCATACAAAGTAGAACTGTTGCCCAAAATAAGAAGCACAAGGGATAAATAATAAGAAAGGTACATTGCAGAAAGTACCTCAGAGGAAAAAGGTCTACAAATAAAAAAAATAGACGAGAACTGTGATACACAAAGGACAGGCAAATTGAATTAAACAAAAAATCCAACAGACCAGTCCAAGTACACCTTTCAGAAAGAAGGATTCAGTAGAGGAAAGAATCATAAAACACCTCTTATCTCCTTCTTAACTAAACTGAAGTTAGAGACTTATTTCTTATTGGTTACAACAAATGAGCATAACGACCTCTCAGAATGCAGAGGAGCTCTTCTAATTTATCCTTTCCCTTTAGAACTGTGGAACTAACCTTAAGATTCCAATAAACCAGACAAAAACATTGGCTTTAGTTATAAACCCCTCCCTATAAATTGTTTTCTAATATCCAATACCTTTTACATTCTCAGTTGTGAACAAAGCAGCAAAATACTGGCAAAGCCTGAAAGAGTCCCGCAGACTCCTAAGAAGCCTTTTACTGTGATGACTCTTTTGCATGATCTCTTCAGAGACGCATGCAAATAAAGTGCATTATTGTTTTTTTGGCTGCAGGCTAGAGCCTTTTTTTTTTTTTTTTGGCTACCCAGAAGATTCTTCTGTGATATTGTTGAGAGCCAGAAGTGTAGCACTCTTGTGAAACCTGAATAAAAACTTGGTGGTACTTACCGAAAAACACTACATCTTGGGTCCTCATGCTCAGTGAATGTTGATAACGGAGAAGGCCACTTCAAACAGATAAAACTGCATTAGTGCTTTTAAATTTGTCCAGGGGAATATGTTCATCTGGAACAATGATTGCAGAGGCAAAATCAGATGAATGCTGCTTTCAGGGCAAAATTACTGCTCCAAGACAACAGCTCTGAAAGAAATACATTTGAAGAGTCTGGAGAGTAATTTTATGGAAAACAAATTGGGTAGGCTTTTTTTTAAAGGGAAGAGAATAAAGGATTTTTGAAAATACTGTAAAACTATTTCAATGAAATACTATTTTTTCCACTGCTGACTTTTATTATTGACAACAGAAAGGTTCAAAACTGTGGATGCTATACACAATATTTTTCAAAATACAGCTTTCTAAAACCACAGTTTGTCAAACAGAGGAACATTATCTTGGTCTATATACAGAAACATATATTGTAAATGCCAAATACATGTATTAGTTACATAGGGAGATTAATTCTTTTTTTCTTATTATTACTCTTCAATCTGACTTCAGTTTTAATTTTAGAAGCGAAATTCAGGATCTTTTATAGACCTTGAAGTTTTCTTGTGGGAGATTTTCTGGTATGAAAAACGGATTTTCCAAAAATCACAGTACACATTTTGTTGTTAAAGAAAAATTATGTAGAATTACTTAGTCTGTAAAATATACCTAGTTATACAAATTACCTTTAAGAAATTGTTAGTCTCCCTTGGTTTTTTATATCATCTTTTGTTATTAGCAAACCTGCCATTGCCTTATGCTCTACTGCTGAAATTCATTGTTGGACAAATCTAGATGAGCATAAAAAAGAATTGAACCCATAATCAAACAGAACTGGCAATTTTTCTGCTCTGAAAATTGTTGTCATCACATTTCCTTGCCATCCAATGGTGATATCCACCATGACAGAGCATATAAAAGGGACACAGTAACGGGCCTGGTTGGTCTAAAGGGTAGAGGAAACGGAGTCAAGATGGACATCTTTACCACAATTTGAAGGCGGTTGAACTGCAAGAAACTGCCTTGTCTCCAGCCCTCCCAACATGCAACAATTACCATGTGGCAGCAATCTGTTATAATCTGGGATGGCTGTCTTTAGCTATTTGATAGGTCATATTGTTTGACAAATTCCTAGGTTTGTGGTTTTTTTTCAAAGGATGTTTCATTATTATAACTAAAGAAAGCAGTTAACAATCATAGGAAAACAATGTTCCAACTCCAAAAAGTTGCGGTCAATGCCTTGATGTCCAAATGGAGACCAGTGACGAGTGGAGTTCCTCAGGGGTTGCTATCGGGACCGGTGATGTTTAACATCTTGGTCAGCAACATAGACAGCAGGATTGAGTGCACACTCAGCAAGTTTGCCAACAACACCAAGCTGTGTGCTGTGGTTGACAAGCTGGAGGGAAGGAATGCCATCCAGAAGGACCTTGACAGGCTTGAGAGGTGGGCCTGTGCAAACCCGAAGAAGTTCAACAAGGCCAAGTGCAACATTCTGCTCATGAGTTGGGGCAATCCCAAGCAGAAATACAGGCTGGGTGGAGACTGGATTGAGAGCAGTCCTGAGGAGAAGGACTTGGGCAAGTTGATTGATGAGAAGCTCAACATGAGCCAGTGATGTGCATGTGCAGCCCAGAAAGCCAACCACATCCTGGGTGCATCAAAAGAAGCATGGTCAGCACATCAAAGGAGGAGATTCTGCCCTTCTACTCTACTCTTCTGCACCCCACCTGGAGTACTGCATCCAACTCTGGGGCCCCCAACAAAAGAAGGACATGGACCAATAGGAATGAGTACAGAGGAGGGCCATGCAGAGGATCAAAGAGCTGGAGCATCTCTCCTGTGAAGACAGGTGGAGAGAGTTGGAGTTGTTGAGCCTGGAGAAGAGAAAGCTCCAGGGGGGGACGTATAGCAGCCTTCCAGTACCTGAAGTGGCCTACAAGAAAGGTGGGAAGAGACTCTTTGTCAGGGAGTGCAGCTATAAGACGAGCTCTAGTAGTTTTAAACTGAGAGAAGGTAGATTTAGATTAAATATTAGTAAGAAATTCTTTACTGTGAGGGTGGTGATACACTGGAACAGGTTCCCGTAAGAAGCTGTGAATGCCCCAATCCTGGAGGTGTTCAAGGCCAGGTTGCATGGGGCTTTGAGCAACCTGTTGTACTGGAAGGTGTCCCTGCCTATGGCAGGGGTGTTGGAAGTAGATGATCTATACGGTGCCTTGCAACCCAAACCATTTTACAATTCCATGATTCTAGGACAAACAATGCAGTTCTGGATTCTCTCCCAAATTGTGGTCAGTTTTTTGTTTTTCAAAACTGATATTCTTGGCATATGTGGCTTTCAAAGAGATACAAATGGACTTCTTTTTCAAAACCTGTACATAGGAAAAGTCATTTTGTCATTTTTCCCCATTTACCAACTAGAGAAGTCCGTCCCAGTATTTTAGTGCAAAATATTTCTCTTCCAGATACACATTTGTGTGTTGTTTCAAGTCCTGTTTTGATTTCAGTTTCAGTGCTGCCTGGTTTTCCCTTCCAGTGTAGATGTCTAAACTGGGTGGCCTTGACTAGAAAGAACAACTGACAACCGACTCAGTTTGATTTCCATAGTCCCTTGGCTGTAAGAAGATTGGTGAAAGCTGGTTGAAAAAAATGAGTCAAAAAGCTGACTTTCTCAAGTCCTCTCAAGGGGTTCAAAACTTAAACTTAACAATTGAAAACTATTTTTTTTTACTTTTTCTGGAGTGTTTTCTACCTCTAATTTGAGACCAATTTTCAGAGTAACATTTTCAAACTTTAATAACATTAGTAGTTCAGAAACAATTCTGAACTTCGATGTATCTGTCATTTTTATCTAGAATAAATGAATAATCAATTTGATAAATTAACCAAAAATCATATCTGAAAGAAGAACCAGAAAAATTAAATCAGATTTTTATGAAAATGTGTATAAGAAAGCTCTACCTTAGAGTATTTCTTAATTATAATAATAACTTTTGTTATATTAGGATGAAAAAATGAAGATATTCTTGCCTAATTTTCCAATTTCGCTAGTTCCCAGAAAGAAAAAGAGAGACACTCACAGTCCCAAATGACTAAAATGAGACTGAGCAATGAAACAGTGAAACCTCTTTTCCAATTACATTTCAAAAACCAGAAACTCTTATGTAATGCCATCAACAATGGCATTTAACAGAAATGTTTGACCACCAACAAGCCATATTCTATTCTGAATAATAAGAGTTCTGAATGAATTTACACTAGCAGATGCTGTGGAATTATCTGAGAAACTCAGTCGTAATGTGGTAAAATTGTGCCAAAGAGAAAATATATCTAGGCTAATGTTGTGGGCTAAACCCAGTAGGCAGCTGAGCCCCACACAGCTGCTTGCTCACTCTGCCACAGTGGGATGGTGGAAAGAATCAGAAGGGTAAAAGTGAGAAAACTCTTGGGTTGTGATAATGACAGTTTAGTAGGTAAAGCAAAGGCTGTGTGCACAAGCAAAGCAAAACAAGGAATTCATTCACTGCTTCCCATTAGCAGGCAGGTACTAGGCATCTCAAGGGTAGTAGGGTTCCATTATGCTTCATGGTTATTTTGGAAGACAAACAACATCACTCCAAACATCTCCGCCGCTTCCTCCTTCTTTTCCTCTGTTTTTACTGCTGAGCATGATGCCATATGGCATGGGCCATGGTGACCCCAACCAACCGGAGTTGTCTGTCCCACCTGTGTCCCCTCACAATTTCTTGTACACCCCCAGCCCGCTTACTAGTAGGGCAGTGTGAGGAGCAGAAAAGCCTTGATCCTGTGTAAGCACTGGTCTGCAATGAGTAAAACACCCCTGTGTTATCAGCAAGTCAAGAACACAGCATCATGCAGCCTGCTCCAAGGAAAATTAACTACATCCCACCCAAAACCAGCACAGCTAATTCTTCAAAGCAGATTTTGTAAAATGTGTTTCATTCTTTATATACTAGTTATGTGGAATAAAATTATATTTACTTTTATGTTTTCCTATATAACGCTAGATGTTTCTATTCTACACCTTTAAGTACCCAAAAATAGAGAAAGAAACTGATAAGGAGAGTAAAAGCAACAGATTATTTTGATAAAAATCAGAATATTACTATGCATTTGTGACATTTTGCTGTCTTTGATGCTGTAGATGGAAATGCTCTGGATCTGGCTGTGTACATAGACCACTGCTGATATTCTACAAACAGGGTGTTTGGGATGGATCTTTTATGTTTTGCTACTAAAAGCAAAGATGAAAGATCGAATGTACATGTGAGTACATACACACAAAATATTTGGTTTTATTTACTTTTCATGACGTGTTTATTACACCAAATTTAGTTAACCAGTGAACATTACAGAAATTTTGATTTCCAGTTGCGATTAGAATTGCAATAGATTAAGGACACTTGATCCTATAACACTCCTTTAAATACCTAGCCCTTCAATTGAGCTCTTTTCAGAATTTAGACAAAACTGTATCCCAGAAAATTTGCTCCTGTGATACTATCATACTAATTCATCTCATAAAAACTATACAGTCACAGACAAATTGATCCTTAAATTATTCATTTTTATGTGAAGTCATTAAATACAGTAGAACTACTTGTGCTCCCACAGGTAAGTCACTGCATAAAGGTTCGTAGGATCAGACTCTTATGCATGTGTGTATATTATTCCTGGCAGTTATTTCATTAACTACTCAACAAAAGAAGTTTTTCACACACAGGTGTTTCCAGAACCAGAGCTGCAGTTCACAACATTTAGTAGCATAGTTCATTAAATACTGTCACATTGTTATTGCTTACATCTTCCCAGTCTGTGAAATATTTTTCGTATTGGCATTACTTCCCTAAAACCACAACAAAAGATATAAACTTTCTTATCAGAAGCAATATATATTTACACACAAAAACACATTTTTATATTTATTTTATATACACATACATGCATACACATACACTAAAAAGTGTATTTCTGTTTGCAAGCAGTCATCTGCCTGTGACCACATAAGATTTTAGTAACTACTCAAGGGAGATACAGGTATATTAACAATTCAGTACTAGTTTACATCTTCATTCAACTGGACAGAGTTAAACTTACTTGCCACTCAAGATACGTAATAGTGATAAAACACAAAATTTCAATAAAATCTAATGGAGTGTAAGGTTTTTTCTTTTTTTCAATTCTGATTCCTATGTTGATATTTAAACTAAAAAATATAAAAAATCTCAAATAATTTAAATAAACCTCTGAGAATCTTTATAATTTTCAACACCAAATTTATCTTGTAAATTATTAGTATTTTTATGTATATCTGTCAATTCCAAGCACAATGGGAGATCTGCCTAGCTCAGTTAACCTAGGATATATGCAATTAGCTAAGACATGGAGTGGTACTTGTGCTGAGTAGCCAATTTGCTTCTCCTGTTGTGTTAATAATCCTCGCATAATTATAAAGTCGTGGGTCATAGTAGTTCTACTTCAACGCGTGGAGAATACCAGTTGCTTGCTTAAGGTACTATTACCATGAAGTGAATTCCAGAGATTTATAACCTTGTTTACTACTTTCCCATCCCACCCAATAATTGAAAAGGATTCAATTCTTCATTGAAAATAAAATACACAATAGTAGTACAGATTTTATTTGTTACCTTGGTAACAAATATTCCTTTTACAATAACTTCAAATATGTTTTCTTGTATGGAATGTTTATTACAGGTTTTAATAAGCATGGCTGTAAATAAGGTGCATTTGGCATGATGGCCTCAACATGAACTTTTTAAATCTAGGGTCTACGCAACTTGTCCATAATAATGGGATTGTGTCAGAGAAAAACTGCAAGAACACTTTTTCTTTTTTTCCTGTCCTACACCTAATTATTACCAGTTGAAGTCAATAGAACTCTTTCTACAGTGTGGTGAACTGCTAGGTTTTCAGAATTTTCTGTGAAAATCTTGAATTACATACACCTGTAATAAGGCAGACCAGTGGACCAAATGATCATGGATTTTGGAAGCACTGATATCCTGTGTCTAAAGCTGATTGAACAAATCAGAAGAATTGCTAAAATCTACATCCTTTTCAGAAATGTTTTAGTTTTAAGTGACTGGCATTTTCCAACAGAACAAAGTGCTATAGTGGAAACTGGTTTGTGTAATTTTTAAAAGTATTATTTTTTTATATAGTGTTTATAATAACAATTCCAAATCCTAAGAAAGCCATATTAATACTTTGGCTGCAACAGCCTTTATTCTAGGCTTCAATTGGCAAGTCCATATACCTGAGGAGACCACTTGCTGAGAAACCTAGAAATCCAAAACAGATATTCCAAATTTTGTCAGTACATTTCGTAGGTTGGGTGTTTTAAGTCATCTACAGGTGAAGGAATTGCCACAGCTCATAGTGATTCTCTGGACTATCAAGTAGCTTTGCTGAGTCTGGAAGAACCAGCAACTTGGAAATTTTATTTTTTCCTACATTATATTTAGGCTGTGTCTTCTCTGTGGTGAAATTTCATATCAACTAATATTTAGTGTGGCAAATATGGGACTACTAATATGTTCCAGTCACGGCTCCGCTTGAGCAGCGAGTTGGACAAGATGACCTCCATACATCCCTTCCAACCTCAATCATTCTGTGGTTCTGTGATTTGGCAGAAATTTCAAGAAAAACGTATGTGTAGGAAAAAAAACAGAGAAAAAATACTCTATTGTAAATCCATGGATATTACTGCAGAACTGAATTTATTTTAATGAGTTACCAAATCATTACATACCAAGTTTAAGTTTTAAAGGATTAAGTTTTACCAGCTGTAAAAGTTAAAAGTTCTAAGGAATTCCTCATACTTAAGCAACACATCAAAGAAGCCTATGGACAGAAAGCCATTTCAAAAGAGACATGACGTCTAACAAGATAATGAGACGGTTTGCAGGGATAGTTTATGATTCAAATTAAGCATTTCAAAGGAATTCAGAGTGGGCAGTCAAGCCTTTGAAGCTGTCTAGAGGTAACAACAGAAGATTTCCATTTCAAAGAGAGTATACATCAGGGTCAGGATGGACCTATGCAGATGGAACACAAACTGTAGTTTAAAAGTCAGTGAACAATTCACATAGGGTTAACAGAAGCCATTCATATAATCCCATAGCCCTGGTCCTTTTCAATGCTGCACTTTTCCATGAAAGACTGAAGACCTCCATATTTCAGTGGATATGCAGTTATGTAATTAAAATGTGTATAAAGACAAGGCAGGTTTCAAGAGTCAAATATTCAAAAGCTAAGAAATCCTAGATTTGTAACTGCTTATTAAAATGTAATTCTTTTCTCATGTTACACAATGCACATATATATTTTGAGCTTTGAAAGAAACAAAAATAGTGTGACTAGATAGGAACAGAACATAAATTTTGTAATCAAAGCCTTGGACATGCATGGACACAAGGAGAAGCAAGGGCACAACGACCTTAGGTAATGTTAATGTTTTCTAACAACTGAGCACTTTGGTAATCTAAGTACAAATCACTCAATATATCTATTTCACATGCATTTTACTGCTTTACAAAAAATGAAAACAGCAAAAAGAATGCCCTACAGGACAGTGGGAGCTAACTATGTTATGTGGCTGCTGCAGTAAATGTTATTTCCCTAGGGTATACGACTATCTGTGCTGTCTCAGAGGGACGCATACTCACACACTTACTCACTTACTGACTGTCACATGGTCACTCTCTTCTCCCTGAACAACGAAAGACAACTCTTGCACTATGTAGTGTTCCTAGAGAGAGGGTGGCAATTAAATCCAAAGCAAGGTGTTTCTTTGCACACGTCAGCTGCTCTCATGCTCTCAGTGCATTGTACAGTGCTAGGTTTGGCTAGCCTAAAAATGAGCCCACATTTAGTTTCTCTTAAAGTAGATATAGCTGTGTCCAGACAAATCTCTCTTTCATTTAGAGCTTTTGCTTTTTCCTCAGCAATTTCTCACATTTTCTAAATCTAGTTCTACAAAAGCAACAAAAGTAGGAGCTGAGACAAGTGCGTTACAACTGAGATACAAAAGCATTAAGGTATTAAAAAGTAATTACTTTCCTTGATTGTTTTGATCACATGGTGATTCTAAGCTGCATTAGAGAATATATCAGTACTTGGGATGTGTCTGCATAGTTGCCATTTTTTCCATTGACAAAAAACATATATTAACTCCTCCTAAAAAGATGTTTGATGACCATTGTATTTGGATAAAGAACAAGACTGTGGAACAAGGTAGCTTCCATAGATCATTCTGAGTCACTCATCCCCAGGATGAGGAACTGGTGGTCTCCAGAGAAGATACTGATGTCAAGGATATGTTGGGTAAATAAAACTGCTACTCAGCACCACTTGGGTGAAGAGAACGTAATGCAAGAAAATCCAAAGCTATTCTGTGTATGTGTGTGTGAACATGGGCACAACTTATTTAGCAAAAAATTAATAAATAAAACAAAAGTGAAAGAGAAAGATTTAGAAGATAAACCAGAAAGAGAACAAAATTTTCCTTTTTAACTCCTGTCTGTAAGGAAATCCTGTTGCACCAAACAACTTGAAGGTCTGATAGAAGAAGAAATATGCCAGATAATTCACATAAAAAGAGATCAGTTTTTACTTTTGTCTTTACAGCTGAACACTTGAATGTATTTTCCACAGTTGTTAAAAGCCTTGCTCAAAAGGAAACCACATACAAGACATGGGAACAACAATACTTAACTAGATTCTTCATCCAGCTAGGCGCATCATCAGTTTGAAAACAGATGTTACTTCCCCCTATTTATTCATTATTACCCCCTTATTATTCAAGGAAGATTTTGTTTCTGGTAGGGGGTCTTCTGTGGTTTTTTTCCAAATTGGGGTTCGGCTGTCCTTTCTGATGGATCATTCAGAACAATAACTGGCAGTAGATGCCATGGAAAGAGTATATAAACATCACAGACATTCCGCAATAGTTTTCTGGTTCCTCATCCCCAGCTTCTAGCTCTCTAACAACAAATATGCAGATAATACTACCAAGGGCAGAGAAAAAAAAAAAAAAGGAATAAAAAAGAAAAAGAAAAGAAAAAAAAAGGAAAGATAATCCCATTTTTAATACACGGAGCTTACAATAGATGATACTGTATCTCCCAAGGACTGAGCCAAACAAAAAGGCATTAATGTAAGTTCGTTACTTCAGAATTTTCAGCACAGAAGATATAGTAGAAGAGAAAGTTGACCATGAATTAGGTGTAGAGAAGGAGATTCATTTGAGAGTGTTGTGCAAAAGACAAAAATGTAACTTAGAATAATAATGCAGAAAGAAGTTCAGGCAGGAAGCAATCATATCAAGGACAAAGGAAAACCAAGGGAAAAGGTGAAAATACAGGTTTTCAGACTTCAGAAATGGTAATCCTAGTTGAGATTTAGTAATAGAAAATCATCAGTGTAACAATGTTGAAAGTAAAAGAGAAATAAAAAGGAAAAAATTTGCCCCAAAATGATAGGCTGTTGGTTAAAGGACTTGAGAAAAGAAAGGAGTCCTTCATCACAAAGACAGGGAGAGAGAAGAATGCATATGACTTCTAAAGAAAAGCAATCAGGTGCATTGCGAAATATACGGTGTATACCTCTGGATAAAAGAAGGTGACAAGAAGGGTAACAAGAGAAGATTAGGCAAAGGGAGAGGTTCAGATGTTGTTTTGTAAGAAAAATCCTCTTGAATCACAGATTCATAGAATAACAGAATGATTGAGGTTGGAAGGGACTCTTGGAGGCCATTTGGCCTAACCCCACTGCTCCAGCAGGCTCATGTAAAGCAAGTTGCCCAGAACCATGTCCAGACAGCTTTTGAAGATCTACAAGGACAGAGAGTTCACCACCTCCCTGGGCCATCTGTTGCTGCACCAGGTCACCCTCGCAGTAAAAAAGTGTCTCCTTATGTTCAAGAGGCCTCCTGTTTGTGCCTATTGCCTCATCCTGTCACTGGGCACCACAGAAAACAGCCTGGCTTTGTCTTTTGTTTTATATGCTTTGATGAGATTCTTCCCTGAGTCTTCTCTTCTCTGATCTAAATAGTCCCAGCTCTCTCAGCCTTTCCTCATGTGAGAGAAAATTGTAAAAAGTAACAATAATGAATAATGCAACTATTTCTAAGTTACATTGAAGACATAATGAATAGTTGGGACTAAAAAGTAGCATCAATGAACTGAACACAGTATGTAAAACATGTAACTGAACATTATGTGTGGTGTAGAATGTATGTGGTAGATGCAATAAAAGGGTTGGCTTTACTGATACTGATGCGTTAGCTATCCAAATCTACAAATATTTAAGCTAAATTTCTTTACTGCTCTCCTCTTCGTAGCCTCAGTGAAGACATGGCTGAAGTGCCTCTATGCAAATGCACATAACATGGGAAACAAACAGGAGGAGCTAGAGACCTGTGCACACCTCCAAGGCTATGATCTCATTGGCATCACAGAAACGTGGTGGGATGACTCTTATGACTGGAGTGTTGGCATGGAAGGTTACAGGGTCTTCAGGATAGACAGGCAGGGGAAATTAAGAGGTGTTCTTGCCTTCACGTATCTAAAGGGTGCCTACAGGAGAGCTGGGGAAGGACTTTTTACAAGGGCATGTAGTGATAGGACGAGGGGGAATGGCTTTAAACTGGAAGAGGGCAGGTTTAGATTAAACATTAGGAAGAAGTTTTTCACTTTGAGTGTGGTGAGACACTGGAACAGATTTTCCAGAGAAGCTGTTGAGGCCCCATCCCTGGAGGTGTTTAAGGCCAGGCTGGACGGGGCCTTGGGCAACCTGGTCTAGTGGGAGGTGTCCCTGCCCATGGCAGGTAGGTTGGAACTCGATGATCTTCAAGGTCCCTTCCAACCTAAACCATTCTATGATTCTATGATTATGCTTTGCCACGTTTCCTCTGAACTGAACTGTTGCAACATCCCCATCAGAGTATCATGACAAGAGAGATGTAGTTTAACCAGGGATTCTGGTTAAGGGAGGAAAATGGGAGTTTTATGCATCTAAGCTCTGTCTAAAAAAAAAATAAAAAGTCTTCTCCCATGGACATGAGTATGTGTCCAGCTATTCCAAAAATAAACGTGAGCTGCTTGTTCATATATGTGACAGCAATAGCTTAAACTTTTGAATAATGCTTTGAAGCTGCTTAAGAAGTTTTTTTTATATAGGAATATATTCTATACATGTCATAAAATTACCAGGTGTTGCAAAAGTACAAAGACAGAGAGAATCTGAACAGAAAAACTCAACTTTGGACAAAACAGAACCCACATGAAATTTGTATAACATAATATTTATGTCAACAAGTAAATTGATTTATTTATGTATTTATTTACAAATAAACTAGAGTCATAAAGCTCAGAGGCCTTAGTGTCTTGACCACTCGGATCACCTCATTCCCCCACATAACTTCTGGTAGCAGGACAGATTTGCAATCTATATCACACAGACTACTATCTAAAGAACCTACAGCAGCAGTTCTTGAGATTGGTTCATTATGCACATCAAAAGAAATAATTTGAGAGCTGCATTTTTTCCTGTTTACTAAGCAAAAGATTTAACCAGTTTAACATGTCAAGCTATTATTAACATCCATAACTTCAGTCAATATGAGTAATTAGTTCAATATCACTGTGTACGCCTTTCAGTTCTCTTTTTTTTCCTACCCAGATGGTCAAAATGGTCTAAGTTTTTCAAAAGAAATGACAAGTTAAATAAACAAGAATTAGACTTCTTCAAATAGCTTGTTTCTGAGAAATGCTGACGAACTCAAGTCTCATCACAGCCATGGAACCTGACAGAAAACAGGATCAGAACCTCAGTACATTTGGATATTTTTACCTAGTTAATGGGGAAAAGCATCATTTTTAGTCTAAAGTATTCACAACAGGAAAACTGATTACATTGGCATAGTTATGTTTCAAATATTTTAATAAAAAGAATCATATGGCACATACAAATTCACATTCAGCTAATTTATTTTTTTTCCTGTTTCTATAAAATGAGCTATTCTATTTATGCATTCTGTTTATGCAGTAAACGTCCACGGCCCCTGCTCCTATTGAGAGAAACATGGCCAAATCTTTTCTTTAAAATAAACTATCAAATAAAAGAAAGTTATTTTAACTAAATATTGGTTAAAGAATACTTCTGGCATTAGATATAATGAAGTATATTAATAAGGATGTCACTGAAAATATAGTATAATTAACATTTTCTTAACCAGCATATTGCATCTGATCATCTTAGCTCTTTACTGATGAGTTACGAGGGTTCCCTTCAACATTATTTTTATGTAGTTTTTGTTTTTGAAGTAAATGAAGCACAGTACTAGATAAGAATTTTGAGCAGGACAAGGTAATGTTACTAGTCCCATCTGCTAAACCTGACTCATTTAAACTCTCTCAAAATATCAACAAGTACTGAAGACATCCTGTTGATGTCTTGGCTCTTGAGGTACACTTGGCTTTCAGGATACATGCAATGTAAATGCATTATGTTAGGTATATGTCCACCAAGGGCACCAAACCAGAAAATGGAACCCAGGATTTTGAAACAAAGCATAAAATTACACAATATACGTGCTTTTTCACTTTTTATTTTCTTGTTACCTTTAACCTAGGGCTAAATTCCTTTTGTCAGACTACTTACAGGAACTTAACTTGCCTTTTGGGTTTACTCAGATTAACTGAAAGCAATCTCTCCTTCATCTATTACTTCAAACCTGATGCAGTCTATTTCTCAGTCATTTCTGATGAATAAATGTACATGGTTCAACACTGAATAAAGAACACAAAAGTCCAGGGTCAGAGATCTATGTGAGGAAGTTTTTCTGGGCTTAGACATATTCCACCAGTTGTACCATGAGGAAAGAAACTGTTCAAATTGTTTGCTGCCTCAAATTGCCACCACAAAGTGTTTTGCTGTCTCTCCTGATTCCCATACAGGACAACACAATTTATAATCCTTGGAACTGGCCAAGATCTTTATATCCAGTACCACACTTCTATGTTTTTTTTTTCTCATGGTGGGAGGAAAAATAATTAAGTTTAGTAAAGGCAGATACTCACTAACTTTACCAACCTAATGACAAAAATGCAGTTTTCCCAACCTCAGAAATCCCCAAGAAGCTAAAAAAAAGAAAGATGACAGATAATGTTTATATTTTTAACACTAAACTGAAACCCTTTTCTCTTCCCCTCACTTCCCAGTAAGAACAGGACTGCAAAACCACACTATTGAAAAATTCATTTTTAAGCTAAAAGAAAAGGATACTTCAACAAAACATATGACAGCTATGCAGGAACCTTGTTTTCTGAATCACACTAAAATCAAACCCCATTTAAAAGCTTGACTCCTTTAACCGACCACCTATATAAAAATAAAAATCAGTGTGTGGTAAGGATGTTACAAAGTCTTACACCTGACTTCTCTGAGGCAACCAGAGCCAGAATGTACTGGTTGGGGCTATCACACTACACCTGTCAAGCCAATATGTAATTCCATTTTGGATGCTACTGTTTGGCTAAATCATTTAACTTGATATTTTCTCCTTCTGTGCCAGGGACTTAGCTACAAAAGTGACATGACTGCAATCTTCATGCTCATTATTCAGAGCCTCATACCTGGCCTTGTTGAAAAACAATGAGCCTTACAGGGGAAGAAAATCTAACAACTATGGCCTTCTCTTGGTAGGAAAGAACTAAAATTTAGATTTACTATTCCTCCATTTCGCTATATATTGACATAGAGTAGCAAGACACAGCAGTGAGTTTCTCTTTCTGTGAATTAGTGGGGTGAATTTAGCTGAGGCTGTAAAACACAGATGTGATTATTCCTGCTGGTTTTTGTTCAGGAAGCAGATACTTTTACATATAGTACCAGACACTTTCAGACACAACCAAGTTCACCTTCCTTAGCAACCACCCTACAGATCTCAAAGAATACATGGCATTATTTCCATTATGAAAAATGGTAGTTTTTCTCTACAATCAATAAGAAATTGTTACTTCTGAATTAAGTATTACTCCTGGTTTTTTTTGTCTCCCACTTTGATAATTAAACTCATGCAACAAGAAATGATTAAAATATCATTTTTTGACTTTGTTATGTCTGTTCAGAGGCCCAGGATTTAACTAGGTCCTGATTTATTAAGTAATCAAACAGGTAGGGCGGTTAAGGTCAAGGGAACCCAAGGGAAATACCTGTATTTTTTACACTTACTAAAGCTGTGTACACGTTCAGAAGCCTTGCTGAGTCAGCATCTTCCTAATCTTTATATGTTATTGAAAATATCCTCAGATATGAAATAAAATTTTCATGGATGAATGAGGGTCATGGCATCTCTATTGTCAGTCAGTAAAAATGGAAATGCAAAAGGAAAAGGTGTTCAAGTATACACACATAACGATAAATCAGAAATCATTCCCTAAGCAATTAAGTTAAATTACTTTCTTCCTCTGACTTAAGTAGAATGAGAATGTCACTAACAGATTAATATATCTACTAAGTACAAGGAAATATATAAAACTGCATAGAACTGAAAAAACATTATAAAGTGTTTCATATCATTTCAAGATCCTTAAAAAACAACTGTTCTGTTAACAATCAAATAGTTCATACTTTTAGTAATTATAACCTTTTGCAGTACATGTAAATAATTCTTGCTAGACTTCCCGTGCATTTAAAAACAAAAATGCATTTGTAGCAATTCCCTATAGGCCGACTTTTGGAGCCACAATTACACTCTAAATATTTAAGTGAACACTTATTGAAGTTATTAGATCTATTCATATACAGGAAGTGAAGCACATGCTTGGAATAAGGTGAAGGTTCCAACACAGTTATTGCAGAATTCCAAATTTTTAATTGTAGATACTGAGTATCATGAAATACCATATAGAAAATATATATATTAAGAAACAAGAGTAGGGACATTTCTTGGGACAACTTATTATGATGTGTTCATTTTTGTATTACTTTGGATTTTTCTCCACTATTTTTAATATGTTTAAGTTTAAAGTTTATCTTCATAAAAGCCGTTAAAGAATTTTGGCAGAGCTTCTTCAGCCAGTTTCCTGAAATAGCTGAGGGTCTAGCAGTGACATAAATAAACAGTCGAGTTGAATACAGGGCTTTGGCTGGTCCTTTTCACCAGCTGTACTAATAAATCAATTTGATGGTGTGGATCACCCTGATGCATTCCTTCCTCTGATGCTGCTAACTTGGAAGGGCTGTTGTTTTACTATTGGACTTTCATTTGCAATACTGGCCAGCTGTTCTGAAAACCCAGATGTTTGAACAGAAAAATAAACAGATGACCTAACTGAGATAAAAAGTTTACAAAGAGCTTTATTTTTTCCTCTGCATAGTTGGTCTTCTGCATCAAAGCTTGGTATATTTGAAATTCTGTGAGGCTAAAAATATTTCAATTAAATCAGCCCCAAGCGGGCATACAAACGCATTTAATATAATTTAAATTATTATTCCAGTACTGTACACAAGTCCTAAACTGCTACAAAAGTACTTGTACAGTGCATTTGTGTCATTTGAAAAAAAGCTATGTTTGAGAGTCCAACAGACTGAAAAGGATTTTCTTATGTTCATGTGTTCTACAATTAATATGGGTAACATGGGCAGAGGTTTATGTTCTGACCCTATTGCAATTACATTCATTAAAAATTAAAATGAAAATTATCATCTACGCATGTTTTATCTAAATGCCTGGCAATTTTTTTTAGAGGATACACATACTCACTTTACTAAGCAGCCTCAAGGACTGCCTTGCTACTATAAGTGTCAAGATTTCTGTGAAAGCATCTATCTCGCTGTGTATGCATAGCCACCTAATGTGCACAGAGTAACAGTGATTGCATGCATTAAATCAGGTTTACCACTGAACGTCATTTCACACAAAGTGTTATGTATGCAGTGCATGACACTCTATCCTTCTGTTATCCATTTAAATACCTAAATGGCCACTAACTCTATAGCGTGTGAAAGTCTCAGAACGATCAATAGTTTCGCTTCCATAAGGCTAAGTATTAGCATTCCAGTTTTATAGCTTGAGAACCAAAGAAGAATGTGGCAGAAATAACTTGTAGACCGTATCCTTATGTGCAACCAAAAATTAAATGCAGCTGGGTGACTGGCAGCTAATGTTGATATGATTCTTCTGTGGCAACTGTGAACTTTTGTATGATTTATGAAGTGTTTTCCTACAGATTATCAATTTGTCCCTCAATCAAACTGTTTAGACAAAAGTCCATGCTTTGGTATGAGTTTGGACAGAGAGCTCGTGTTTAGGTATGAGTTGCACACGCTCCATGGCAATGGAGTAGAAGATGAAGCTCTGTTTCTCCTTAGCCCTCACAGGAAATAGTCTATCAAAAACCAGTGAAAAGAGAAGCTATCAAAAAAGCAATTCAGAGCATAGATCTGATTTAGGTGCTCTAAATCACTCTAACCAAGCCCAAGCTGTATAACTCTAGTGGGTTACAGTAGTTTTGGCTGCTATGTGGGTGTAACATTGAGCCTACTAATATCAGTGGTAATTCTACAAAAGCCTAACAGTTTGGCTTTAGTTAAATGCATTACAGACTAGCCATTAATACCTGAAACTAGGACAGTGCCTTAGCCTCAGCTAAAACACAAGGCTAAATAAACAATATTGTTAATGTTTGTTTACCCAGCAAAGTTACTGCACAGTGAGCTAGGATAAGAATTTATATTACTATAGCTACTTCACTATAGTTCTGTCTGTGATCAGTTCTACTGTACAGTAAGTTATTTTATTGTGAGACAGCTTATTTATCCTGGAGAACAATAAGTTAAACTTTGAAAACTGTCCTCCACTTAGCCATTTCCCTCTCAGTGAACACTAAGAATGTCTGGATAAGCAGCAGTGTAATGTAAATAATGAAAAGTGGTTGGCACGTTATGATAATCTACGAGTTTACATGCAGAAAAGTCTTCCAACTCTCTGTATGTGATAGGTCAGGTTGCCTTTCTTTTGTCATTAACACATGAAATACTTTTGGTCTGAAGGCTAATTCTGGAGGAACTACCACATACCCTCTTTTCACCATGACAGATATTCATTCAGCATCTTTCTTATCCATCTTTGAGTTCTCTATTAATCATTTTCTTCTCAAGTTTGGTTAATAATTTCCCAAGTGTACAAAATGTTTTACTGAAGTCCAGAGAGATCGATAAAGACTTTAAATGGACCTTACAGAAATGTCGGCATAAGTTAAGCAGCAGGGAAAAGGGGACTATTGGAAACAAAGAGGCATTCTTTAAACAAGAGAAGCCAGTTCCCAATGAAGAAAAGACAGGAACATATAGCTTTGTAGGGAAAATGTTAAGGCACAGTGAGAAAAGCCAAAAATTATTCTGAGCATCATCTTGCTAAAACCATGAAAACTAATAAAGGGCAGCATTTTCAAACACATGACACAGAGTTGATAGGCCAATAGGTGACTAAGGTGTAGAGGGAATATCAAAGAATATTGATCCAAAGCAGAAAAGCCAAATCTGGGTTTTTTTGTGTGTCAGTATCCACTACTAAATTGCTTACAGAAGTTTCCCAACAAAGCTATTCTTCACAGAGGACAAGAGAAGGATTCAGACTAAAATGTCAATATAACAGAATTTATAATAAACTGGTCAAATGAACAGTAACAAATTGCAATAATGACATGGTATTTTCACTCAAGTGTTCCAGAGGAACTAAAATCCTAAATTTCTATCATGTGGAACCTACCGCTATCATTAATGTCTATACCAAAAGAACAGAAAATAAACAAAGGGTGACATCAATTTTTAGAAAAGGACCTATGAAAGTTCCAGAGAACTACAACCATTTGTTTCTGACCTATACGGTGAGAAAAGTAGCAGTACAATTCCTTACTGTAATATAGAATTTGATCGTCTGGATTATTACACAGTACTGGGGAAAAAAATAACAATATTTTCACAATCTAAACCATTCTTTGACTATTTAACATGTCTGTGTTCACAGGAGAAGAATGGTAGTTACACACATTTGTGAGAGTACGTTGCATTCAAAACTAATGTAGGAAAGAAGTTCAATGGTAAAGTTACAAAGTTTGCTGATGGTAAATAAAATAATCCAAATGAAAGTTGACAGTGAAGAGTTGCAGAAGTATCTTACAATGGTGAATAAGTAGGTTGAAATTATTTGTGAAGATAAAGTCTTTGTCAACACTAGGTAATTTACATGGAAAAACACGCCTAAACATACTAAGAAAATCATACCTTTTTACTACTCAGAAAAGAGTCATAGTAGATAGTTCTCTGAAACAGTCAATTCCAGCCTTAACAACATCTAAAATGTCATACAAAATATTAAGAAGCAACAGACAATTTAGAATATATTAGGAGTCAATATCACTCTGTTATTATATACATTTGCATTTAAAATACAACATATAGTTCAGGTCATTCCATCTAAAACAGAAACCACCAGAACCAGGAAAGCACAGGAAATAGTGAAAACAATGCTCAAGGGAAAGATGGGCTCCATACAAGGTTACATTAACTAGCCAGGAACCTTTTATCTTGGAAAGAAGTCAGCAGATATAAAAGTATGCTAGATGTCTCTAAAATCATGAATGTAATGGAGACACTGAATAAGAAACAATTATTCATTCTTTTTCCTATGTAGTGAGTTTATGTGTCAAGATTTTGCTAGTGGGGGAAGGCTGTAAGGGGGCTTCTGTAAGAAGACACCAGAAGCTGCCCCCAAGTCAGACAGAGTCAGTTTCAGTCAGATGGACCCACCGCCGGCCAAAGCTGAGCCAATGAATGACATCAGTAGCATGCCTGAGATAACATACTTAAGGGTAAAAACTGCTGCGCAGAAGCTGTGATGAGAGGAGTGAGACAAGCCGCCCTACAGACAGCAAGGTCAGTGGAGAGGGAGGGGCAGGAGGTGCTCCAGGTGCCAGTGCAGAGATTCCCTTGCAGCCCATCGTGAAGACCATGATGACGCAGGTTGTTCTCCTGCAGCCCACTGATGATCACAGTGGAGCAGATATCCACCCTGCAGCCCATGGAGGACCCCATGCCACAGCAGGCAGATATGCCCTGAAGGAAACTGCAGCCCGCGGAAAGCCCATGCAGGAGCAGGTGCCTGGCTGGGGCTGCAGCCCATGGAGAGGAGCCCATGCAGGTGCAGGTTTCTGGCAGGACCTGTCACCCTGTGGGGGACCCACGCTGGAGCAGTTTCTTCCTGAAGGACTGCACCCCGCGGGGAGGACCTATGCTGGAGACATTCACGAAGGACTCTGTCCCATGGGACAAACTCTGTGCCGAAGCAGGGGACAAGCATGAGGAGGAAGGAGAGGCAGAGAGGGAAGCTATGGACTGACTGCAGCTCCAACTCCCCATCCGCCTGTGCCACTCGGGGGCAGACAGTAGAAGAGTTAGGAGTGAAGTTGAGCCTGGGAAGAAGAGAGGGGAGGATGGGGGGTGGTTTTCAGTTTTGTTCTTATTTCTCACCATCCTCCTCTGCTACAATTAGTTGGCCATATATTAAATTTACTTCCCTAAGTTGAGTCTGTTTTTCCTGTGACAGTAGTTGTAAACCATGTGCGTGTTCTTATCTCAACCCATGAAGATTTTGTTGCATTTTCTCCCCCTGTCCTGTTGAAGATGGGGAGTGATAGGGTGGCTTGGTGGGCCCCTGGTGGCCAGTCAAGGTCAACCCACCACATCCTAACATAAACCGTAGTGAGTGCTCATTCAATTATTAGGAAGCAGGTTTAAAACAAAATCAATATGAGTTTTTTTGACCCCTAAAAAGTGCACAGTCTAAAGGCAGAAGTCATTGCCACAAGTTCTTAGACAACATTTGCTACTGGAGTTGTGCTTTAGCGTTTGAAGTGTTTTAACATTCAGGGACAGTAATTACCCCGTTCCAGTCCATTCAGTTAGAGAACTGAGTATGACTTTACCTCAGAAGCAATTTTCACTTCCATGCCTCCATTCCCACTAGACTTTACTTCTTTATTCACAAC
The DNA here is from genome assembly GCA_017639485.1 of Pluvialis apricaria. NCBI lineage: Eukaryota > Metazoa > Chordata > Aves > Charadriiformes > Charadriidae > Pluvialis > Pluvialis apricaria. The sequence continues at coordinate 43,514,490 of CM030044.1, forward strand.
ACAGCTTCATCTATATTGAAAAACAAAGGTAAAACCTCATGAAATGTTAGGTCATGACTAGGTTACAGTTTTACAGGTATGGTTCAGTGTGGTGAGGTAGTGGGAAATGGGGACTGTCCCAACTGCTCTAGAATGCAGTTTCAGTTTTTCTGCAGAGTGCTTCTGTGATCAGTGATCAACACACCACTGGGTGAGTGAAAAATAGCAGGGATCCTGCAACTAATTCAGTAGTCATGTACGACCATAACCCATGTTGCTGCATCACAACCGCCTGGCCCTTTGTCCCGAGAGGCAGCAGGGCTGTATCAGCACAGGGATGTGGTTGCTGTTTCCAGGGCTCACGTTAATTCCTCAGCATGATACTACACAGCTGCTAATTTGCCACAATCGGTATTGTGGCAGGTAGAAAATGTTCATAATCCTTCTGTGATTCTCCATGTACAAAACAGGAGGCAAAACTACTTGCTTTGCTTTCAGAAATATAGGAAGGTTTAAGTCATTACTATTTGTACAGAAGGTTTACAAACAAAGTTCAACAAAATTTTTACCCCACCGCAGTTAATGGAAGTTCTTCTGTTGATCTCAATAAGGCCAGGGTTTTTATCACCTACATATGCTGTTTGCTGTAAGAACTAAACTGTACTGATTTGTACCTTCTGTCCTAGTTTTTGGTGAGGTTTTTTTCATTTTATTCTGACTTTCTTGGAGTGAATTTTCTTTGCTTGACCTCTGCCTAAAGAAAGATTTAAAGTTTTTTTGAGTTGTCTAACCATGAAAATAATACACTTTTCCCTTATGTTCTGATCAGAAATTTTCCACTTGAATTACTGAAAATTGGCTTAAGGGAAGGTGGATGGAGGAGGAGAAGGGACAAAATAATACTTTTACAATAGACACCTAAAAGCAATAGGTGTTTTGTCATAAATGGTTAGAGTTGCCAGTTTCATAAATATGAAATAGAATTTCTGACTAGTTGTATGGATTGCATTTTGAAGGTGAATGGTTTAGTTCATGCATTTGAAGATGACTTGTTAACTTAATTTAACAGCCATATTTTCTTTGTTTCCTTAGGGATAATTTTGCTGTTCTCTGAACACAAAACTGAATTTATGGAGATTTCGCTAACTAGAAGAAGAGAAATTAGGGTTCACTTGTAGTGTAAAGCAGCCTAGCAAAAGGGATTTTAGACAGCTGAAGAAGATCTGCCTCTTAATGTATGAATTTTAACCATTCTATAAAATTATTATAGTCTTTTCTGTATTTCTACAGTTATCAAATGCATCTTTGTATTTCCTACAGATAATATGCTAAATGTATACTTCCTGACTACTATCCTGCACTCCTCTGAACACTGGAAAAGAAAACCACTAAAAGCCCACAAGTATTTAAGCCCGAATATAAGTAAGGATTTATGCAGTGAAAACCCATTACAAACCATAACACAATATCACTTCAGATATTTGTAGGCATTAAGATGAAACTATGAAAATAAAAGGGTCATGCTGATTATTTAGAGCTGTAGTCTATGGTATAAAATAGTAATAACTAAATGAAGACTGAATTTGCTGATCTGTTGATAGAAACTCAACCTAGTGAATTCAATCAATCAAGGAATGATGAAGAGGAAAAGTGCAGAGGTGAAGAAAGGGAAGGAAAAAGATCATGAATATGCACTAAACCTTGAGCTAAACGCTAAGCACTAATCACTACGATCATGAGTATGCACTAAGTTACTTGGATAGCAAATGCTGTTGGCGGAAATGCAAGGATGTCTGGCTTGCAAATTATAGATGATACCCACCCCCACCTCCTGAGACTGTACACTTGAAAAAAAATTGCTGTGGATAACACCTTCTGCACCACTGAGTTACACTGTGGGGCAGAATTGAACACGCCAAAAAGAATATGTACTATATTCTGGTATATTATATGTGCTACACAAATTACTGAAGATTCAAATAGCTTTTTAGTGTTGCACAGCACGCTGATTGCTTCATGCATGAATAGAGTTTGGGTGTGTTCCTCGAAAGCATCAAAATAACTGAGGTTCCTGAGTGAACTTCACTTTTTATAGAATATTGTTCACTATACTGTGACAGCATGGGACAAGATGCTATTCTCTTCACATCTTCAAAAAGCTGGATGCATTCCGAGAATTCAGGCTTCCAACCTATTAAAATATTGGTCCAACTGAAGCATTTTCTGTATATTGACAACTAAATGTATATAGTCAATAGCATGAATATCTGAACATCTTATGTCTTTGGATGTTTGTATTCCACACATCTATGAGGTAGGTCAGCATTCTTTGAAGAACTGAAACAAAGACAGTGATTTTCCCAAACTGCCTGTGGGAATTGAGCATCACAAACCATAAAACTAAGGTTAATGCCAGTAAGTTGGTCTTCCATCCCTGCTCAGGACCAGCAACACTTTTATTATTAGAAGATCTCAGATATAACTTTTTTTATTTTTCCCCAGTAAGGGACACCAATTCACCTAAATCAAGCCTTTCCCCTGAGGTGGATCAGTTTTGCAAAACTTCTGTTAAAAAAACATGCAGATTTCCATTGGAAAGCTCAGATCTTTAATACTCCTTTACCTGCTCTACTGCTTCTTAGCTATCTGCTGGAAATGCATGGTTCCAAGCTGCTGGAAAAAAAGTGGAACCTTGGCAACACAGAAAAAGCAAGTATGTTTCTTTAAATTCGCTAAAGTTTTAAGATTCATGTTCCTAATTTCCCAGATTAAAAAAAAAAAGGAGGGGGGGCACAGGCTGGTTAAATTCTTTGAAATTATCCTCATTTATATACATGTATCCTTTTGTATTAATATATTTAACTCTAGCTTACGTTTTGACTATCTGTACAACAACTGTAAAAACAAAGATGTTTTTCTCTTCAGCAACTCCATCCTAACTGTGCAGTTCCTCTTTAGAGAGCAATTTATTTATGTGCCTTCTGAATGAGATAGAATGTAGCTCTGTTTCCAGCACCAAATAGAATTTCTTTTAATATAAACTGATTATAATTTGCTTCACTAACTTTATAAAGATTGTAGTACCTGCTAGCAAGATGACTGAAAAGAAAAGCCTTGCTATGAATCCTAATTGATTAATTCATAAATATGAGCATACAGAGAAACTGCACAGTGTTGTCATTTCAGCAGTGTCCTAGGGAGAGGTTTAATGATAATTTTCTTATGTTCTATTATATGTAGATAACACAGATGTGATCCTGAAAAATATTTGAATTTCAGCCTCCATTTTGTCATTTTTCCTGAAGTTCTGACAACTAAAGATTAAAGCAGCTTCATGCAAGTACATGAGTCCAGTTGCACAGATCATGTGTGGTCATCTGAAGGCAGCAGCATCTGTGGCAAGATTCTGCCAGTCATCTCATGCATCCCTGTCATGCAACATGTTGCCAGTGACCATGCTGTCACCTATTTCCTATGAAAACAGCTGGGAAACAGGTAATTAACCTCAGTGCCTGCCTGGTTTTGTCTGAGATTTCTCCTTTGTTGTTTAAATCCTCTTGTGAGCAAAATAAAATTCTGGAACACAAGACTAACTAGAGAGGTGGAGGGATGAAAAGGAAAAAAGTTGCTTCCATATGAACTTTAATGGCCCTTTCTGCCACATTTCCTCTGTGCCACATGAGGGCTGGCCTGCTCCTGGTGTTCCAGAACAGCTGGGGGCAAAACACTGTCTTGCTCTCTGTGGTCCAGCTACAGATTTTGGTGGGAAAAGAGTTTGTCCTCAGCTATTTGAGGTAAAATCTATACCAATCCTGTAATAAAGCTGGGTTTTAGAAACCATAATGGGTGATGCGTGTACATAAAATTTTAAATATCCCTGTTCTACCAATCATGTGATATATCTCACATGGTGGATCCTACAAATTACTTAAACTTCCCTATAGATGGCATTTTGTTATTTATATAATGACTTACGATAGCACTCAGTGGGTGCTACTACCGATTACATAAACAAAATAATGTAGAATATCAGTAATTTAGAGTAAGTTTTCTGAATGGATCAAAGAATGATTTACAACACAAATACCATTTTTGCATGTAAATAAGTTTCTTCCTGGAGATGTTCTCAGGATTTTTACCTACATGTGTGTTCGTGTATATATACACATGTATATACACACGTATGTGTTAAGGAGATTAAACTGTTTTCTTAGATGAAACAGGAACATATTTTCCCCTTCTAATCACATTTTGACAGATAGATTCATGGGTATTTGAACCTTTAGTAAAGGACTAATGAAACTCTTTGAAAAGTAATGTACCCCAAGCAACGGTAAACGCTAACAACTGATGCACAACTTTTTATGATTCAAGCCTTACATATAAAACCAACTTCTCTAATAATAAATGTACTGTGTTATATAATGCTCTACTAACACATCAAATAACAACAGATTTAGTTTCTACTTTACTGAACGAAAATCTATTCAGTTTTGCAACAACAGAGTCTTTTCTTTCCTTGTTTCATTTATGTTTAGATGAGGCTTTGATGGGCATTTTAAAAGAATAAAGTCAGGCTGCAAAAAATTATATTTGACTAGTATCATTGGATAATTTAAGTTGTCATCAGAGTATTTATGTTTTACAACAATGTAGGGCAAATATTTTCTAGGTATTTATTTTGAAGATATGTTATATAAATCTACATCTTTAGCTGTTTTTATTTTCGTTTTTTGCAAGTTTTACTAAGTCAGCTGACTTTTCAAATAGAAGTTTTGAAATGGTAGTGTTATTTCTAATCTACAATCAGTCATGAAAATATTTGTCCTTTGCCTCTTCATGAATGTATTTAAATTGTTGATGTTGAATTGGATGTTTAGTATCATTTAATATGTGTTAAATAGGTACACTAAACCTCTGTTTCTAGAAAAAAGTGTTACCAGAAATATCAATATTTGGCTAGCATAAAGAGAAAAGTGACTATTACTGACTTTACTTACTTAGCTAGGCATGTTTATTAGAGAAAACAAGTTGTCTTTTGAATTATAGGAATCACAGAAGTAAAACTGATGGCCAGATCCCATTCAAACTGCTGTTTAGTATAACTCTATGAGAAAGTGGGAAAATTTTTGAATAACTGACAACTGAATCTACAATGCAAATAGAAATTACAGCTACATGTTTTCCTTTTCATAAGAAAGGATAGTTCCATCCTAGCTAGTAAAATAAGATATTAAATAAAATGTCTATATCATGTTTCTAACAAAAAGTAATTGAGACCATTCGTCAGTTCATTGATTAAGTCATTGTTTTTAATCTTTGACAAGTCTTTAGTTTTTTAGCAGTAATGTGGTTGTTGATTTCAAAAGAGAGAAGAAACAAACTCCAGATTTAACATAATTTCTTATAGAGAGAGCGACGTTTATAAAACCTCTCTTTACAAGTGCAGTTTTGTATTCACAATTAACTTCACCTGCAAATATTAGAATGTTTACAGAAATTACTGAATCTGAGTGTAATTAGGTGGTGTAATACTGTTATGATTTCTGAAACAGTTATCATTGTATGTTCAAGAATTTAAGAGCAGAAATAACACCTAAGGTATGCTAGGTTAATGAAATGACATGAGGGTTTGAGTGCACCCTCAGCAAGTTTGCCTATGACACCAAGCTGTGTGGTGCAGTCCACATGCTGGAGGGAAGGAATGCCATCTAGAGGGACCTTGACAGGGTGGAGAGGTGAGCCTGTGCAAACCTGAAGAAGTTCAACAAGGCCAAGTGCAAGGTTCTGCATATGAGTTAGGGCAATCCCAAGCAACACAGGCTGGGTGTAGAATGGATTGAGAGCAGTCCTGAGGAGAAGGATTTACGGGTGTTTTTTGATGAGAAGACAGCGATGTGTTCTTGCAGCCCAGAAAGCTGACCACATCCTGGGCTGCATCAACAAAAGTATGGCTAGCAGGCTGAGGAAGGTGATTCTGCCCTTCTACTCCACTCTCGTGAGATCCCACCTGGAGTACTGCATCCAGCTCTGGGGCTCCCAACATAGGAAGGACATGGACCTCTTAGAGCAAGTCCAGAGGAGGGCCACACAGATGATCAGAGGGCTGGAGCACCTATCCTATGAAGACAGGCTGAGGCAGTTGGGGTTGTTGAGCCTGGAGAAGAGAAGGCTCCAGGAGGACAATATAGCAGCATTCCAGTACCTAAAGGGAGCCTACAGAAGAGATGGGGACAGACACTTTTTTGGGGAGTGCAGTGATAGGACAAGGGGTAATGGCTTTAAACTGAAAGAAGGTAGATTTAGATTAGATTTTAGGAAGAAATTCTTTACTGTGAGGGTGGTAAGACACTGGAACAGGTTGCTGAGAGAAGTTGTGGATGCCTCATCCCTGGAAGTGTTCAAGGCCAAGTTGGAAGGGTCTTTGAGTGATCTGTTCTAGTGGAAGGTGTCCCTGCCCATGGCAGGGGGATTGGAACTAGATCGTCTTTAACATCCCTTCCAACTCTAACCGTTCTATGATTCTATGAAATCAAGAGTATAATATTTGATGTTTCACATCAGCTGATTTCAAAGTTTCCAAACATGCTGATTTAGGCTATATGCTAGCCTGAAGCAATGATGATTTTTAAATCATGCTCTTAATTCACACCAATATTTATTAAAAGAAGTGATTTATTGTCACTATTATTTTCATATGCAAACAATCTCTTAGAATATATGTACATTAACATTGTATCTATCCTTGCATTCTTCTACGGTTCCTCAGAATTAGAAAAAGTACAAGACCAGTTAATATGGTAAAAAATAATGTAAGAAATAATATATGGTAATGACTAAATAAATAAATAAATAAAGTATGATATGAAAATAAAAAGAGGAAAACAGTTGAAAAACACAGTGGGGAAATGGATGGAGTAAGTTGTAAAAAGGATATTAAAGTACTAAATTTTGCTTTAGTACAAAAAACAAAGAAAAAAAGATGTTTTATGCAACACAAAATTAAAGTGTCTTGTATTCATTTGCAAGACAGTGACATAATTTACACTACTTCACTATGGGTCCTTAGGCTATTAGTAGGAAAACATTGCTTGTTTATAATATTTGGTTGGAGTCAAGGTTTGGATCCAAAAATCACTGGTGAAGATGCATATTTAACCAGAGAACACAATTTAAGCAATAAAATTGCTGAGATGTAGTGGTGATAGATCCTCCAGAACAAAAATTTTACAGTATCTTTCCAGTGAAAAAGGAGAGACGAGAGAAAGCACTGGCGTATTTAACGTGAATGCATTACAAAGCACAGCACCCTAAAGACATACAGTTAGCTCTGAGAGACCTGACATTCTCTTCAGAGCAAGTGGTACCATGCAAAAACTAACTCAAATGATAACTCCAAAAGCAGAACATCCATTGCTGTGTGGTACTACACCTGAGTTAGTTAGCCCTGCTGTTAGAGCTAATGAGCTTGGGCAGAGTGCTGCAGCAATGTAGCTTGGCTCCTTTTTTGCACCATGAAGTGTGTGCGTACCTTAATTAGTAGGACAGGAGATAAACACAATATGTCTGTAAGCCTGTCTTTTTCCAAGGAAGTCTAACCTAACATGTTTTATGTTGCAATTGGAAATCGTATACTTTAACCAGAGTTTGTTATGGCCATCATGAGGAACTTTTTAACATCTATAATTTGACAGAGTTAATCAGTGCACATGGCTCAGCTTCCCATTCCCTTCCTTGGCAATGGTTTTCTTTAACATTTTACTGACTAGAGATATGAAACACATGTCTCAGTAGGAGTTGAACAATAACTGTTACTCATGAAATACAAAGAATTAATAGGGAAGACAATTTTGATCATTAATAAGATTTTCAAATGTTGTAAGTACTTTTTAAGGGTAAGCAGCAAGAAAATTCAAATAACAGATTTTGCATAGTCTGGCTGAAGTTGACGGAAATTCAAATTAGGTTTAAATGCAAGTCTTTAGAGGAAGTATGCTTTAAAGCGTAATTTACAGTATAATTGCGTTTCCTGTGTTTTGTGGGAGGTATATGCTCACAAGGACTCAAGTCTTTTGTGGCTGAGGATTGCAAATTGTGTGGAAGCAATGATTATTTGGAAGACTAAAACAAAGTACAAAACTCTAAAGGGAACCACCAAGTGACTCAGTTTGGTTATCTGAACACTAAATTAAATATATTACATAACCTAGTTATTTATACAATACTGATATGTTAAGCAGTTAAGCAAGGGCTTAAGTTACAGTATCATGCATGCAAAATAAGTTTAACCTGAGTTCTCTTTTGATAACTGTACGACAAAGTTAGTTAAGCAAGCTGCGTGTGGAACAGACAGTTGAAATTACAGGTTGAAGTCTGAAAAAGATAACTACGTATAAAAGTCTCACTATGAAAAAAATCCTGCAGAAAAATCATAATGAACAAGAGTGGAAAGCTGTATTAATCTAATCTGATAAATAACAGAAAAACATTTACAAAATATAAAATACCAAGTGTACGATATACTCTGCTACTTATAGAAATACTGGAATTTGTTAATTACTCAACTTAACCAGTCTGTGTGTTTCTTAAGGTAAAATTGTTTGTTTCCACGCAAATGTGAGTTTATAATCTTATGTATTGGAGAAATCAATATAATTTACTAACTATGTAATAAGATTGTCAATATTTGGATTTCTGTGATATTTTTTTATGAATGTACAGGATACAGGCACAATAATGTGCCTGGACATGGTCTTGGGCAGGTGGCTGTAGATGGTCCTGCTGAGCAAGGTGGTGGGACCAGATGCCCTTGGAGGTCCCTTTCAACCTTAAACATTCTGTGATTCTGTGGTGACTCTGTGATTCAGTGATACTGTGCTGCTGAGATACACATTTAGCTTTTTTCCAATGTTTTTCTAACACATTCATTAGGACTTTTTAGAATTTCTTCTCCAAAAATTTTCCCATTGGAATTTCCTAGATGAGAATGTCCACTCAGCATGAAATTTAGATATTTGAAAAATTATTCTATTCTGCCTCAGGACAAATTTCAAAGTATTTCTTTCCAACAAGAAGAAATTTTGATTTAAAATTATATCTCTAATTAACACTAAGTACAACTAGAATATAACAAACTTTAGAACAAGAGGAATGGTTCAGGAAAGCTGTGTATCTAGAGATTGGTGGATGCAGAAGCAGGTGATGGGACTTTATAATGAGCAAACCCACTGACTACCCACCACAGGTCCCATGGTGGGACTCTGTCTGAGTCTGAGCCCAGGTATTGCATAGCCCAGCTGCAGCACTGCTGTCAGCAGTGGGACTAGAGTGTCCGCTGCAGGGAGGGCTATTTTATTTGCTGTGGCCAGGGCAACAGCTCAAGTCACGAAGCAGGTACAAGAGGGACTGATATCTCTATTGCATAATCTTTCCAGTCAAATGTTCTGCTATAAGCCCAACACTGTACATACACTGTCCTCATCTCCTGGACCTCTACAGATACACATACCATGAAGAAATATACATAACACACATACACTTCATTCAACCTCTGTAAATAAACACATAGTGTCAGTACAAAACCCTCAGCCATACTTACCTGTATGCCACCCAGACCTGCTCCCAACCTCACATCCCACCCCACTGTTATCTTTCTTCTGACTCTGCTTTCTCAGCTCTTGTCACCTACATACTCACAGACACACACAGAGGTATTTATGCATTAATTCCACCCTATATCTTGTATGCATGATTGAGGAGACATCAAGATCCATGTCACATTATTTTGAAGAGTTCAGATCCCATCGGAAATGCTGTCTGCAGGAAAGTGCACAGGCCGAACAGCTGCTGAAAACAGATAGTACAAGTTGGTGATGATAGGGAGGTAGGTAGGAATAGGTAAGTTATGCCCTCAAGAATCTAGGTATGTTTCTGGTATCTCATGTACATAGGAGGGGTGGGCAAAAGTGTGGTGCTCCTGGTGGTCCCCCTGGCCAGTTCAAACCATGGGAAGCTGCATCTAAACAGCCCTGAGGGAGCGCCAGCCACCATGAGCACTGTGACCAGGGCACACAAACAGGGACCAATGTCTGTTGGGAACGGTGTCAACAGTCTGTGTGGCAGTTCACACAGAAGAGCATGTGGGAAGGGCTGTGCTCTCTGCCAGTGATCAAGCTGCTGGCTGCTCTGCTTGCCCACAGGTTCAGGCCGCAGCCCTGACAATCACCGCAATTAACTGGTGGCTGTGCAAGCCTACCCACAAGCTTGAGGTGTCCAGGAAATTAGAATTAGAAGGATGACATCTTTCAAAATAATTACTATTTTATAAGTGGAGTTTTTTTCTAAGAACTGTAAGGAGACTGTGACCTGTTGAAAGAAAATTGTGTCCACCCACTGGAACTGCCAGGTTGTGGCTGAAACCCATGGAAGCACTACAGTCTACCTATGCTGACAACTCCACCCAAACAGACCTCCCCAGGGACTGAAATAGCTGTCCATCCCTTAAGTTGCATGAAACTTGTTGTGGAATTTTTATGGTACCCCTTAAGGTGAATTAAACACACATTTGTGCTTAAATATAAAAGGAAAATTTAATGAACAATGCATTGGGCAGATTCCCATAGCAATATATGATTCTACATGGAGTCTGTAAAGATGCCTTACAAACAGATTTCTCATATACGCTGGCAGCAATGCCTTCAGCGGTTGCACGGGGTACCTCAGCCTGGCCACGGGGTCCATCCCCCAGCCCAGATTTGCTACCTAAAGGGGGCCCTTGGTCTTGGGCCCCTGAGTGCTCCTGTTCCAGGATGGTCTACAAGATTTCTGAGGCTGTTTCTTATCTCACCAAGGGAAATTTCTCTGTCTTGCAAGGAGTCATTCTGTCTCTGTCATTCATACTTCCAGCCAGTTTAACCCCTTCTTGCGGTTGGGCCTGCTTGCCATTCATGCCAGATCATTCTTCCATCACAAATTACCACTGCTGAACAGTTACAATTAGAATTTCCCCTTCAAGCTGCAGTATCTCTAATTCCCCCTAGCACCTGAAGGCAGAAGTAGACGTCATAGCTGTAAGTGTGCCCAGCTGTAAGAAATTAGCTATGTTACAAGAGGAGCTCAACAAACCACGCTATGTCCAGGAATGTGAGCAGGAGATTGGTACATGGTATTGTGCACTGTCCCAGCTTGAGAAATGTCCCTGCCTTAAGTCTGTGCAAGGGGAAGGTAAGCCTGAATTCAACCTCAAGCTGAAACAAGTAACTTATGAGATGTTGGAGACTGGACCCTTCTGCTCAGGGCAGAAGGAAGAACCTTCCTACATGCCCTGAAGTGCCCCTACATAACAGACCCGATGCTCTGGGGTTGCAGAATGAAGAGCATGTGACTAATGGACGGGAAGTCGACCATGCAAAGTTGATACAACCACCTACCCGCATTAAAGCCAGTGCGACCAGAAAAGCATGTTAGGCATTAGTAATTGGAGATTCCGTACCAAGAGGCACCAAAGCATCCATTTGCCATCCAGACAATTTCTTTAAAGAAGTTTGCTGCCTACCAGGAATTTGCATGCATGATATCGAGAGGCTACTGAGCCTGGTGAACCCTACAGACTGTCATCCGCTCCTACTATTCCATGTAGAGTCTAATGATACTGTGATGAGGCAACTTAGAACCATCAAAAGAGAGTATTGCTCCCTCAGAGCAATGTTAAAAGGGTCAGGAGCACAGGTGGTGTTCTCCTCTATCCTCCCAGTCAGAGCACTGGGTTCAGGAAGGTGAAGTCAAATTGAACAAGTGAATGCCTGGCTGTATAGCTGTAGCCATACTCAAAGTTTTGCCTTCTATAATCATGGATCTACCTTCAGAAACCAGGTCTGTTGGGAACTGATAGGAGTCACCTGAGCAAGAGGGGCATCTTCACCAACAGGATGGCTAGACTAGACTTGGTGGATGGAAGGGAAAGGAGTTTTGAGCAACAAAGAGCCAGGGGATGCTGATATATCAGGAACCAATAGGGAAACACCTATGAAATGCCTCAAAGGAATTAGGGTTTGTTCCTCTAATAAGGTGACATGGTAGATAGTCCAGCTGAAATGCCTGTATACTGATGAATGTAACATGGGTAACAAACAGGACGAGTTGGAACCACTGTGCAGCTAGAAAGCTATGATCTAACTGCTATTACTGAAACTTGGTAGGACAAAACACACAAATGGAGTGCTGCAACTGATGGCTATGAACAGGTCAGAAGGGACAGGCAAGGAAAGAGGTGGGGTGCAAAGGCTGCTCTCTATGTAAAAAAAAATTGATTGATTGCACAGAGCTGTCTCTGAAAAACAGTGATGAACAAATTGAGAGTTTATGGCTGAAAATGGGAGGCCAAGACAACAAAAGAAACTTTGTGGCTGATATTTACTACAGGCCACCCAATCAAGGGGACCCTGTTGGCGAAGCTCAGCTACAGAAAACATCACACTCGTAGGCTCTGCTTCTTCTGGGGGACTTTAACCCCCCTGACATCTGCTGGCAAAGTAGCACAGCAAGCTATAAACAGCCCAGGAGACTCCTGGAGTGCATTGAGGACAGGTTTACAATGCATGTGATAGCCCAGCCAAAGGCGAACCATTACAGGACTTGTTGCTTATCAGCACAGATGAACTAATAAGAGAGGTCAAGATTGGTGGCAACCTGGACTGCATTAATCATGCCTTTTTTTTGCCTCAGTTTTCACTCTGAGGTTCTCCACCTGAGGAACCTGAATACACACAAGTCCATGGCACCCAATGGGATGCTTCCCAGGGTGCTGAGGGAATTGACTGATGTAGTTGTTAAGCCACTCTCCATCACACTTGAAAAGTTGTGACAGTCAGGTGAAGTTCCCAGTGACTGGAAAAGGGGAAATATTGCATTTTTAAAGACTAATAAGGAGGACTATGGGAACTACTGACCAGCCAGCCTCACCTCTGTGCCTGGTAAGGTGTGGAACAGATCCTTCTGGAAGTTATGTCAAAGCATATGGAAGACAGGGAAGTGATCAGAGACAGACAAAATGGCTTCACCAAGGGTGAATTTTGCCTGACTAATCTAGTGGCCTTCTATGATGGAGTGGCTGCATCGATGGACAAGGAAAGAACAATTGATGTCACCTACCTGGAATTCTGTAAGGTCTTTGATATGGTCCCCCCCAACATTGTTGCCTGTAAATCGGAGAAATACGGGTTTGGTGGATAGACTGTGAGGTGGATAAGGAACTGGCTGGATGGCCACTTCCAAGAGTCAATGGCGTAACGTCCCAGTGGAAACCAATAACTAGTGGTGTCCCTCACGGGTCCATACTGGGACTAATAATATTTAATATCTTCATCAATAACATAGATACTAGGATTGAGCGCACCCTCAGCAAGTTTGCAGGTGACAGCAAGCTGAGTGGTGGAATCGATTTCCTTGAGGGAAGGGATGTCATCCAGAGGGACCTTGACAGGCTTAAGGAGTGAGAGCATGCAAACCAAGACCAGCACAAGGTCCTGCGTGTGGGACAGGGCAACGCCCAAAGTCTATACAGATTGGGGGATGAATTGATTTGGAGGAGGCCTGCGGAAAAGGACTTGGGGATACTGGGGGTTGAAAAGTTGAACATGAGCTGGCAATGTGTGCTCGTAGCCCAGAAAGCCAACTGTATCCTGGGCTGCACCTAAAAGAAGGATGGCCAGCAGACTGAGGGAAGTGATTCTCCGCCTCTACTCTGCTCTCATGAAAACACCACCTGGAGTGTTGCATGCAGCTCTGGGTTCCCCAGCACAAGAAAGACATGGACCTGTTAAACCAGGTCCAGAGGAGGTCCACAAAAATGATCAGAGGGACAGAACACCTCTCCTATGAGAAAAGGCTGAGAGAACTGAGATTGTTCAGCCTGGACAAAAGAAGGTTCTGGGGACACCTTATTGCAGCCTTTCAATGAATAAAGGCGGCTTATAAGAAAGACAGACTTTTTGCCAAGGCCTGTACAGATAGTACAAGGGACAATGGAATACATTTTTTTTTATATGGGTGGTGAGACAGTGGAAGAGGTTGCCCAGAGAAGTTGTACATGCCCCATCATTGAAAGTATTCGAGTTCAGGCTGGACAGGGATTTGAGCAATCTGATCTGATGAAAGATGTCCCTGCCCATGGCAGAGAGGCTGACCTAGATGATCTTTAAAACCAAAGATGATCTTTGTAACGCAAACCATTCTGTGATTCTACGGTTCTATATTATTATTTTATACCAAGAACGAAACTGTCATAGAAAGCTTGAAAACACAGCCTTGAGTCAGTCAGCTACTAAGCAATAAGATGTTTCAAAACCATTTTTATCTCCTTATCTTCCAGTTTTGAAACCCTGTATTCCCACACTTGAAAGTTGATTCTCCTGACATAAAATGTTTTAGTCAAAGGAAAGATTCTGCATTTTATAAAATTTTTAGAAGGGAGGGCCCATTTCAGCTTTGTATTCCTTTAAAAACAGGAACTTCAGTTTGATTTATACTATTCTTTGTTCATTCTCCTTTCCCAGTCTGTGTCCCTTTCTTTTTCAGTTTAGCAACTGAGCACAAAATTCAGTTACTTACTGCGCTTTGTACTTTAATTGGCTGGAAATGTAAGTCAATGCTGTGCCCTGTAATGAGCCCTGAGAGTCATTACAGTATTTTTCCAAAGTGGTAGCCATGCAAATGAGAAAAAAATCTGACACAAAATTTATAATTTAATGTTTTAAAATATGTTTGTAATTTTACAAAATAATCAAAGCCCTGGAAAGGCCTAAACATACAGAATTTCCAGTTCTGACCTTCAAAAAATGCTTTGCTTTTCTTCTAGCTTATTTGAGGTGCCATTTACAGACTGTACAAAGGCCAAGTATGCAGGATCATAAAAGCTTTCTTATGCTTTACAGAAGCAAAAGTCATTTCTTCATTGTAGCAACATTCCTGAATCAGAATGACTACTACTTTTTGCTGGCTATCAGGATAAATGGGTGACTGACAAAAGATATTGATCATTCAAAGGACTTTAAATGAAAGCCCTAGTGTATACTTTGGCTAATTGTTCACTTTGTGATCGGTTTTACACTAGAAATAATTTTGGCTGGTCTCCTCACTCCATGCTGTCTTTTTCCTTCTAGCAAGGTTTACATGGGTGTTTTCTGAAACAGAATTTTTCCAGATTTTTTAGAGATCTCCCATTTAGTGAAGGCAAGCTGTTACTTCTTTTGCTGTTACTGAGAATTCTCATTTCTACCTCAAAAGAAAAGTAATGAAAACTATGCTAATTCGTTCCTCAGCTCAATGCTGCTTAGGTTCAAGGGACATGTTTTGAGTGTTGAAAATGCACGATGAGGCATGAGAGAGCAAGGATATTACCATTTGTCTTCTTCACTGGAGTTTATTCTTAAAAATAATATGATTTGCTCATGTAGCATTTCAAAGTCTATTTTGGAAAGTACCATAATATTAGTTAAAGCTAAATGGTTTTGGGTTTGTTTTTTTTTTTTTTTGCAGATAGCAAAGTACTGAAAGCTTGTGCAAAAGAACTGAAATTATCATTATTGAGCTTCTGTCCCATAAGACTTCACTGAATATTCTATTATATTATTCAATTTCCCCTTGACCTGATTTTGTTCCCCTGATTATAACAGTCAGAGTATTTCTCAGAATGTTCAAGGTGGCTTCGGTAATAAAACCAGTTAAGCCTAAAACCTCCCCCCATGCTCTTTAAAATAGAAGCCAGTTTTAAATTGATTGACTAAACCAAAATGCCCTCCTCATTCCTCAAGGGATTTATCAGATGAACCTAGGTCACACTGTCAGCTCTTGCATGGGCTTCCAGGGATTCAGAATTGAAGATGATGAGAAGTGATGAATCTTGGTCATATGAAAACCCTGAGGAATACAAAATTTTATTAGGTGGCAGATGCAAAACACAATTAGCCTTCAACCCAGCCATTTTATTCCTAGTAAAGGGTCTATCTGAGTCAAGCTAATTGTCCCCACTTGTCTAGAAATCTATGAAAAGATCTATTGCTCATAGAAATGCTGTTAATAACTTTTTTTTTTTCCACTTGCACCTCTGGCTCCTGTTAAGGTCACAAGTTAATACAATAAGGTCTGGATGAGATCAGTGATTTCTATACAGTGCCAGGACAGACCTATCTTTATTTAAGTGATAGTAATTTTGAATTGTTCCAGTTACCTGCCTTTGAGGAATAAGACGTCTGCAGTCACATTCGAGTAATCTGATTATCTGTTACTGAAAGTCTTGTATCAATTGAGTTTTGTACAGCTAGCACTGTATTTTCTTACTTCCTACATCTTTTATGCATTTTGAATACTTATAGTAATTTAAATTTACTGAATATTTCATAGCTGAAACAATGAGTGTTTCAAATTTTTGCTTCCACTCCAGGAGGCATTAATTAATTAAGTTCATACTATTAAGCTATGTGCTTTATTTTTCAGGTATAGAAAGATTTTTACCTGGACTAAGCCATTTTCCAAAAATCATTACCGTGCTAATATTCACAGGCTTATAAGAATAAGTATATTTTATAACTACCAGTGTTGCAAACTTATCCTTGGACTCTTGTTTTGTTGTTGATTAATCTGCCAACAGAACAGAAAAAAATCACACTGAAAAACACACTTTTATCCTGAGGTAAAATTATATTTGTGGAAGCACCATTTTCATTTCAGTTTCTTCCCTACCACACACAGTATTAACTTCAAAACTTTGCTCTTCCTAAAACTGAAAAGCAAAAATTCACATTCATGGAACAACTGTTAAATGAAAAATAAAATTGCAGTATTTTCTGAGACTTCAGTTAAGACCATGTGACTAATATGGACCTGACTGCTTAGTATTTTAGGGGTTCCCCACCAGAAAGAGTGAAACGTTCCGTAGATAAGTGATCACATAGCCTGGTACCTTGTGAAGTCATTTACACTCTTAAAAATTACTGTGAGATGCTACCAAACCAAGAGCTGTTTACATATGCTTTGAACACAAGTTCAGTGATGACAAAAGCTGAGAATGGTATTCATCCAAATGATAAGCTTCATGCCTGATAGACCATTTCACACCACCACTTACACAATTTGCAGCAGCTACAGTTTTCAGTGTCTCTTAACCAAAGTATGACTAATCAAAAATCAAGAGACAAGTGTGATGGATTACCTCTCTTATAACTTTATGTACATATTGTATTTTTTGTACCTAAAACATTCATACATTTCTTGATTTTCAAACTTTGGTCATCTTGTAATAATGTGAAAAGGATGATAATGAAGGTTTATTATTTTGACCCATTTATTTCCAGAAATAGCAAAAACATCTTTTGTCTTGAAAAGGAATAAGTTCAGTCTCACATCTCAGTCATTGCTGGGATCACTCAGAGGAGGTGGAACAGCTCACACGACTGGAGTGCTGTGATGGACAGACACAAGCCTTTCAGGAGGCACACACAGGGAAGAGAGGAGGGGGATGCTTTCTGTGCTCAGGAGCAGTCAGATGTGTGGGATAGTCAGAGTGTCGGGGAGAGTTTGTGTTCCAGGGTCAGAGGAGAGGCCAGTAAAGCTGAAAACATAGTGGAAATGAGTTACACATGAGCCAGTCTGGGTGAGGAAGTGGCTGAAGCCTTCTTTAGGATATTTAAGGATGTCTCTGTGTCACAGACCCATGAGAACTCCTGGAAGGACAGTTTGGCTGGACACAAGCAATCAAGATTTCTGGAGAGTATCCAGGGTAACTTCCTGATACAGGTACTGGATGGACACATAGCTGGATCTGCTCTTCACTAACAAGGAGGTGCAAGTTGTGCATGTGGTAATCAATGGCAGCCCCAGCAATGGTGATGAAGAAGTAATGGTCTTCAGGATCCTGAGAGGAGTGAGGAAGGAGAACAGCAGAGCACAGACTTCAGGAGGACAGATTTTGGCTTGTTTGGAAATTGGTAGATGGTACTCCATGGGAAGCAGCTCTGAATGGCAAAGGACCTCAGGAAAGCCAAAAAGTCTTTAAGGACAAACTACCAGAACTGTTCATCCTGATACTCAGAAAATCAAAGTTGTCTTGGCTAAGTGGGAAACACACAGCATAGCTCCAATGCAAGAAGGCAGCATAAAGGGGTGGAACAAGGACAGACTACAAAGGAAGAAATTTAAAACATTGCCCTTATATGCACAGATGGTTTCAGGAAAGTCAAACTCAGCTGAAGCTGGGGAGATGTCAAGGGCAACGAGAGCTTCTACTGCTGTGTTGATAGCAAAAGGTTAAACAAGGAAAAAGTGTCAATGCTGCTGAATGAGGCAGGATAATTTGTGACAGTGGACAGACAACACTGAGGTATTCAGTGCCTTCTTTGTCTCAGTCCTCACTGACAAGGTGTGACAGGCCTTGAGGGTTAGTGACAGGGCTCAAGGAGGAGAGGAGTTACCAGACAGAAATGAGGGTTGAGTCAAGGATTGCTTGCAAGACATCAACCCACATCTGTCACCTGACCGGCAGCACTTAAAGATGCTGAGGGATCAGGCCGATGTCCCTTCAAGGTCATTCTCCCTCAGCTTTGAAATGTCATGAAGACTGAAGAAGGTGTCTGACAACTGCAGAAAGGCAAATTTTGCACCCATCTTCAAAACATGGCAAAAAGAAAACCTGGGGAACAAGGGCCAGTTGGCCTCACTTCTGTCTCTGGGGCAGTCACAGAGGGAGTTCTCTTTGAGCATGTTTTGGGGAAGGTGAGGGAGAAGAAGGCTAGGGATAGCCAGCACAGATTTATTAAGGGTAAAACAGACCTGATCAGTCTGACTCCTTCTGTGATAAAATGACCAGATTTGTAGATGAGAGGAGAACAGTGGATATCATTTACCTACTATTATTTCCTCACTCATTCTATTTCTTTGTGATCCATTATCCATCTAGACTGTAAACACTCAGTGGCAGAGATTTTCTAGTGCTGTACATTTGTACCTTGCTTAGTATAAAAGGGCCTCAGTGCATTTCAGATATATCTTGTTTTCAAAAGTAAAGGTGATCTGCAGAGTGGGCAGACCTCCAGAGCCTTTTGTCACCTTGAGGCTCAGAGGTATCTTTATGCATGTTTGTACACAGCCTGTGTACACACGACCCTCCTTGACAACATTTCAACTAGAAAGAAATTCGGCCACAACAGGCATGGATGGAACTACAATGCACTCATCAGAGATGTCCCTAGGTCAGAGCTGAAAGTGTAATCTCTGGGCATTCCTGACTCATGATCAAAAGCCTCAGTGGTCTGCTCACCAGTACAGTCATGGTCTGTTGGACGTCACTGAAATAAAACAACAAATCCATCCCTGATGAAGGACTTTTAAAGAAGGATACAAAAATAACACAGTACACATATTTTTGACTATCCTATATTTTTCTTCTCAAAAAGATACAAAACTATTCACATCAATTCTAACACTGTTTTCTGTGGGATATCCTGGTAAAATAACAGGGCCTGTGAAACCCAATGAAGCAAAACTCCAAGCAGGTTTCCCTGCCACCGTGTCAAATTTAGTTGTTCTGCAAATAAGTAGTTTCATATTCAGAAAAGAAGTCTGTCTGACTGCACACAAGATACAGTGAATAATTCTACTATATGATTTTTTTTTTACATTGCAAATTTCCCCCTAGATATCAAAACTATTAAAACCATTCATCTACCTGAATTTCACTTGAATGTTCAAGAAGGCATTCAGCTCTACCTTCAGTGACTTAAATAAACTATACTATTTATCCCCATTTCATGCTTAAATTAAATCACAGATGACTTGATGTCTTTGTTCAAAGTTTATCTAAACTCCCTTCTATTCATTAGCTTTGTCATTATGTATTTAAGACCCTAAAGAAAGACCATGAAGAATTAAGTCTCATTCACATACTGGCAAAAGGCCAAGTTCTGTCACTTGATAACCATGTGCTACCCCAATGACAAATAGCTAAGAAATTGTATTATTACTTTACAGTGCTAGGTCTTGCAGCTTGGGATTTATTTTACATTCAATGAGAGGAAAACATTACAAAACATTCCTGTGAGGCTGACCAAGCAGCCACCAATTTAGGGAAAGCCTTTAATGCTCATTTGGTCTGTCAGATATTTCCTTTTGCTGTTATTCAATTTTTTTACACAAAAGCTAGGCTTATATCACAAAAGCAGACGTAAAAGTTCTAATCACAGAATCACAGAATGGTCAGGGTTGGAAGGGACCTCTGGAGATCATCTAGTCCAACCCCCCTGCCACAGCAGGGACACCTACAGCAGGTTGCACAGGACGGCGTCCAGGCAGGTTTTAATGTTTCCAGTGTGGGAGACTCCACAGCCTCTGGGCAGCCTGTTCCAGTGCTAAAGTTCCTAAAAGCTTTAGCTAAGGCGGCTCTGCAAGTCTTTGTTTTCAGGATTCAAATAAAGTATAAAGTTATGTAGTTGACTGTGATCTCAGATAATGTTTTTTTTTTCCATATAGGACTAAACTTCATTAAAATACTTTATTTTTAGCTTTATTTTCCACTTCTAAAATTGAGGAAGGGCAAGAGAAAAAATGTGAGCATACTACATGCTTATTTACAGTCTCATATAACTATAATAATGATGGTTAGTTCATAAAAAGATGGTTCTGAAAATAATTAGCTTAATGTTCTCATAGCAGAAAATGTGGTAAAGTTTTTGAGGTTGGAACAACTGCTTTATAGCTTCAGTAAAAATGTTTGTTAAGTTATTTGAGTTTGATTTTGTTGTTAACTATGACTGCTATAGTGACATACTCTACAGTCCTAAGTGCACTGCAACTCTGTAATATAACCAATGCACATTAAGATAAACAAAGTCTGTTGCGTGAATTTAGGTGTGCATTTAAAACATTCTATATTAGGCTTTCCAGAGCAGTTACTGTACAATACGCTGCTCAGGTAAATAAAACAAATGTAAGGAAGTAAAACAAAACCTAAAATGTTAATTGAGCTGCATCAGGCACTGTTTAAGATTAAGAAACCACAGAAAGACTCAGACAGTTGTATGCATTGGATCAAGGCATGGTACCATCATAGACTGGCATGTCAGTGATCCATGTAACTACCGTAGAGAAGAGACTTGCCAGGTTTTAATGTAAGGTAATTAGAGGAATGATTTGTTAGAGGCACGAAGAGATTGCATTAGATAGTCCCTATTAGATGTCATACTTTTAGCTAAGTCAAATCCCATATATGCACTAACCTCCAGAAAATATGGCTTAAAGTGACAAACACAAAGTTATTAGGGCCATCTTTTTAATATCTTTTTACCATATCTTTTAAAAATTACTTAGAAATAAGATAATTCATTTCTTTTAGATGTAAACCAGTGCACTAGACCATACAATCATCCCCTCAAAAATCTAAATAACCATCTGGTATTGGAAAACACCTATCTGAACAGAGCTTTAAGATGGACAGGTATGGATCTTGTACACATATTGTTGGCCCAATTGTGAACATAAAAAATTAATAATTCCTTGAAATGTGTCCTAGCCTTCTTAGCAGTTGCTTTCCTATACCACATACTGTATATATGCATGAGTAACAACACAGAAGTGTAGAGGATTGCACTAGGGATATGACAGCAATCTTAATTTTGAATGGCCTTACTGTTGAAGATCATTTTCTTATCAGCAAATTTGACACCTCTTCTTGCCACACTCACTTTTTTTCTCTACAGTTGAATGTTTAGCAGTGTAGTTATCTCCCCTACAGGCATTAAAACAATAAATAGCATACAGACGTTCAGGGAATTTTGCTGCAAGAATTTATGAATAGGGCAATGATTCATCTCAATCTCCCTTTCTATTTTCAATGAATGTCCTTAGCATTTGTTTTCACGTCTGATCGGTCATTCCATGAAGTTATCAATCTGTGGATGATGAGTGGGTTTCAAACAGGAAATCCTCAATACCCTATACACTTACTTATTAAATAAACATTTTGTCTTTTAAGGTTTCCAAGGGTCAAAAGAAGTCTGTACTTTTAAAAAGTGCTAGGTATTTGATACTGTCACCAGATGTACTAGACTGAAGGAAATCTTTTAATTACAGCAGAACTGAGCAATTTTTTCAGACTCTCCGTGGTTCTACTCATATCTTAACGTAAAAGAATGAGGCCACATGTTCAGTAATTGTTTGATTGTATGCAGCAGTGACATTCGTATCCCTGTATTACGCTCAGTACAATTTTAGAAAGCTTTGTTCAAAGAAAAAAAAATGAAAAAAAGAAAGAAAATGGCAACAATTTAGTCCTTTAGGAGATTTGGACTTTGTAGCCCAAATTATAGTCTGGCAACGCTAATCAGGTTTCAGCTGAATTCGGCAGGAAATTAGAAACAGAAAGTGAGATGCGAAGCCCACTGAAAGTGTGGGAGGATAGCCAGACTCTTCAGCATGGGGATATTCTTTTATCAAATGGAGAAGCAGAGAGAGAAGCCAAAACTCACAGTGCTTAGGGAAGCCTAAGGGCCAAAAGTTCTCTTTGCAGTCAAAATATAGCTGCCCAGATCGGTTAAGGAAGTTAAAGAAGCAGCAGTAAATTATTTCATTTTTGTACAGTTTAGTGCCTCAATAAATGCTTGAAAGATGAGATATTTTCCCCAGATGTTCCTTCAGTTTTGACAATGTACAAAAGTCACATTATTAGCACTTGCAGGCAAAGTCTGACCCTGAGTGAAATCTAATGTCATTTCTAAAGGCATTTTGCCCAGATGGATCCCCTCACTTCAGCAGAATTTGGAAACATTAGTCATTCCTGGTGTTACTGTAGCTGAATCGTCTGGCCCTGAAGCTCCTTTGTGTCACTGGGGCCGTGCGAGGCCAGCACACTTTCCATGACAACTCATAAACCAGGATATCCTTTCTCTCACTGGGCTCCTACTCTTTCCCTACCAGTTATGGTGTTCTAATCACACAGCTTATTCTGTTTTTAGTTTTTAAATAATGATTTAAAATGCCAATAAGATTTTCCTCCCCTTTTACTTGCATCTATTTATTAGGAGTCTGTTAGACTGGATGCTGTCTTTATACTTGCCAATTATATTGTTAAAAAGAAACACGAGCACTCAACAACATTTCACCATAAAATATCAGAGGAGGTCTAAATTCATGCTTCCTCTCTTATTTTTGTTCTTGACATCAGAGATCAGATGACATACATTCTTGTCTCTATGTGTAATTGTGTATGTGAGATCATAAACGCACGGGGTAAAAAGATGAGATCTTTCCTAAGTGCCTAGAAAATACCTCACTTCTGCCTTATGCAGTGCTTTCTAATACTGTCTCTGACTGTAAATTTCTTAAGAATAAATCCTGTTTCCCAATTGTGTACCTTTGCAACAAGGTATGCTTGACATGGCTGAAAAAGTCTTCAGGTTGTAGTTTAAAATGTATTCCCAGCTAACACTTCTAAGCCAGTCTTCCAACTTACTTGTCATGGTCCTAAAATAATTTCTCAGAAATTCCATTCCTCCTACCAAATAAACAATATACAAATGCTAGAAGAGCCTCCATTTTTCTTTTTGCCAGTTTTTTAGTTCATTTTCCTGAAACACTCCAAAGCATTGATTCTTCAGCTTTTTGTTGCAATGAGTGTGTCTGAAGGACATGCTTAGCTTCAAGACTCCTATTTTACTTTCAAGACAATGGTATATGTATCAAAACTTGAAGACATATTTCTTCCCTTTCTTTGCACAAAATCAAGGTCTGGCAACATCGTCAAAAAGGTAAGAAATGAGAAAGCCCTTGAATCAACCCTTCCAGTCTCTCTAGATCAAAAGGCTATGATATAATATATATAAAAAATATATATTATATATATAGTAATGTTATAATAACATATCCAGATAACACGTAGGTTATTCAGATCCCTTCCATCGTAAATTTGATGCTGATTACCTCCTGAAAAACTTGAAAAAAAATGAGGAAGCAAACACAAATTGACAAGAAATGCTACCTGAATCTTGGCTTATGCTCAAATGTATCACTTTTCCTGGCTTCCTTCTCTTCGTACTGGCCAATTTTATATTTCTTTCTTTATATTTCTTTTTGAGTAGTACAGTGGACAACGTGCTCATATATTATGATCCTTATACACTGAGTTAGAAAAAGACAGATAAAATCAGTGAATTAGCCTGTAGAGAAGATGAATTTATTAGTAGTTGAATCCAAACACAGTGAAAGTTATTATCAAATCAGCAGTCTTTTATGGACTGTCTTTTACGGAAAACAGTCAACGAATTTCTTCCATCATGAGTCACCATTAAATGCTTCTCACATATTCATCAAAAACTGCATGGGTATATGACAAGAACTTTATTATTATACCCTCCAATAAATAGGAATGAGACATTTTGCCAAGGAACCATAAAGGATGTTCAACTCCCATGTTAAAACAAGATAAAGTCTTTGGTTAAAGAGAGGGCTCTTTCAATAAGAATAAAATATTTCCTACAAAAAGCTGATTGGCTGACCAGTTAAACAAAAGGCATCACCTTGTGCTTAAGTATACACAAGGACTCTGAAATATGTGATAATAAGTAAAAAAGAATACTGGAAATAAACGGTAATTCTAATTTTGTTAAACATTTTGCTGTTGCCTCCAAACACCTTCAACACCATCTTGCTAAAACAAAGCAAACCTCTGTAAGACAACTTGAAAAGAGAAATTAAATCGTTCTTAATGTGTCCTATAAATACATACGTTGATGTATCAGTAAGTGTTGAAAAACTGCTATATATGCATTTTCAAGTTCAGACACTTTTAAAAAAAACAAAATCCTTTGCATAGATGACGTATCTGTTGTCAGGTATTGCCTGAGGACTTATTTTTCTTTTTTCCTTTTTCCTTTTTCCTTCCCCTTCCCCCCTTTCCCTCCTTTCCCTCCTTCCATTCCTTCCTTTCTTTCTTCCTTCCTTCCTGTACTGCAGATCTTATAGATCCTAATGTAGAGATACTCATAGAATATTTTTTTTTGTTCTAAAGCCTGCTGATTCTCATTCCTTTGTTCATTAGCAAGCTGAAATTTCCAGCCACTTGCCACTTAGATCACTTAACTTTATACTCAGTACAAAGGAAAATAAAGCTTTCCTTCTCTGCTTGTCACAGCTGTGTTTGTACTTTTTGTTCTTGTACAAATATAACTTGAATGTTTTTTTTTTCACTTAGCCTTATCTCTTGTATGTCTGACCTAAGTTGAGGTGTTCAGAAACTTACAAAATTCTTCGCAAATGTACAGAAACAATCAATTGAAATTCAAGCTAGACCTTGTCAAACCTTTCTTTACAAAGACGATTTGATAAAATTTGTTCCAGAATGATGGAGTTAAATTACATTATTTGAGATTTTCTCTTATTCTAAAATATACTTAACTTGTGTACTACATTTCCTTATGGTAGGCATAATGTAAAAGGAC
Source organism: Pluvialis apricaria (assembly GCA_017639485.1). Taxonomy (NCBI): domain Eukaryota; kingdom Metazoa; phylum Chordata; class Aves; order Charadriiformes; family Charadriidae; genus Pluvialis; species Pluvialis apricaria. Next base: position 43,539,947 of record CM030044.1, read on the forward strand.
ATTGAAGGATCTTTATTAACAACTTTCTACAAATAAAAATACTCATGGAAGTTCAACAGGTCCCAAATCTCCATTTTGGGTTTTGTACACCAATGTGTACCAAGATATGTAAATGACTCTCTCAACAAACACAGCCCTTCCTTTTGTCTTTTTTTTTTTGACTGACACTCTGTATTGGAGTTTAGCTAGTGGTTCCTTCTTCTCGGTCTTCTCAAGAAATAATGGGAAGTTAGAAACCATTATTTCAGTGCTTTGAGCTGCAGTCTGCATATTATTTACCTATACTTCAGAGGAAGTGTTTTGGATTTTGGGGGATTTTTCTTAAAATATGTTCACTACTATTAAAATATACCCATCAAAACCTCCTGTCTTTTCAGAGCTGAAAAAATCCTAGTAATACAGGGAGAAAGTCTTATTTCAGCTGCAAAATGAAGTGAAGAAGAACTAGAAGCTTCTTAAAAGAGAAATAGTCTAGGACATTTTGCATAGGTCATAAAGAAGTATTCAACAAAGTGGCTGGAATATCTGCAAAGAACACATTCAGCTGGAATGTTTTGAAAAGTGAGGCAAAAGTGAAGTACGAAAAAACATGCACAGTCTGACCTCTGATTAAAATAATTATTCATGCTACAGACTGCAGTGTCTCAGCAGAACCTTACATGCACTGGGGCAAGACTACTTTGGACTAAGGCTGGATTATCTACGCCTCTCTCATAGCTGGTAGATGTTATTCGACCTGTTTTTAAGACCTTACAGTGACAGGGGTCACACACCTAGATATATTGTTCAATTGCAAAATTATTCCCATTAAAAGATACTCCTAACTTCTAGAGCCTATTTCCCTTGTTCATTACTTTTTTCCGATGTCAGTGGACTTGGATAATTGAAGATTGGGACATTGCTTACACAGTTCTTTTCCACAAACTAATACCTCCAAATTCTTTCATGTTTTTGAACAGTGGCTGAACGTTAGAGCTCAGAGGGTTGTGGTTAGTGGTGCAGAGTCCAGTTGGAGGCCAGTAACAAGTGGTGTCCCTCAGGGGTCAGTACTGGGTCCAGTCCTGTTCAATATATTCATCAATGACCTGGATGAAGGGATAGAGTGTACCATCAGCAAGTTTGCTGATGATACAGAACTGGGAGGGGTGGCTGACACACCGGAAGGCTGTGCCGCCATACAGCGTGACCTGGACAGGCTGGAGAGTTGGGCAGAAAAAAACCTGATGAAGTTCAACAAAGGCAAGTGTAGGGTACTGCGTCTGGGGAGGAATAATCCCATGCATCAGTACAGGTCGGGGGCTGACCTCCTGGAGAGCAGCTCTGTGGAAAGGGACTTGGGAGTCCTGGTGGGCAACAGGATGACCGTCAGCCAGCAATGTGCCCTGGTGGCCAAGAAGGCCAATGGCATCCTGGGGTGCATCAAGAAGAGTGTGGCCAGCAGGTCGAGGGAGGTCATCCTCCCCCTCTACTCTGCCCCGGTGAGGCCACATCTGGAGTACTGTGTCCAGTTCTGGGCTCCCCGGTTCAAGAAGGACAGGGAACTGCTGGAGAGGGTCCAGCAAAGGGCTACTAAGATGATTACGGGATTGGAACATCTTTCTTATGAAGAAAGGCTCAGGGACTTGGGGCTTTTTAGTTTAGAAAAAAGAAGACTCAGGGGGGATCTTATCAATACTTATAAGTACTTAAGGGGAGGGTGCCAGGTAGAATGGAATAGCCTTTTTTCAGTGGTGCCCAATGATAGGACAAGAGGTAACGGGCACAAACTTGAGCACAGGAAGTTCCATCTTAACATGAGGAGGAACTTCTTTACTCTGAGGGTGGCAGAGCACTGGCACAGGCTGCCCAGAGAGGTTGTGGAGTCTCCCACACTGGAGACATTCAAAACCCGCCTGGAAGCCGTCCTGTGCAATGTGCTGTAGGTGTCCCTGCTGTGGCAGGGGGTTCAGCTTAGATGATCTCCAGAGGTCCCTTCCAACCCTGATGATACTGTGATACTGTGATATATTGTGCTTCTAAAACCACTTATATTTGCTAGTCTTCTCTGGACTGCCTTCATCTTATCCACTCTGTACTAATCTCTGTGACCCGTATCATGTATACTGCTCCAGGTGAGACATCATGACTGCCAAGATGAGGAGAATAATTACCTCTTACATCTTAATGCTTGTGTTAGAACAACCTGATAGACAGTAGCCCATCTTGTAATTTCATCTCATTGTAAATCTACATTCAGTCTGTAGCACAGTGCAAACAATACCTAAGTCCTTTTCTGCAGTACTGCTTTCTAAGCAGTTATTTTTCAATTTAAAACTGTTTCTTCCCTAAATCTAGCACATTATTCTCATCTCTTTTGAATTTCCTCTTCCTGATTTTCACTTAATCATAAATTTATCAAAATCAATTGATTAAGGTTTTTGATTTGTACTCTAAAGGGCCTGTCATCTCTCATTCCTGAATATCATCTGAAAACTTCTACTGGTTTATTACTACTACATCAACCATGCGCTGAAGGGAAAATTGGAAGTTTAGCATGAAAATTAATATAATTACTAGTACTAAATGAAAAAAAAAAAAAAATCCTTGCCAAATAGTGTTTGAAAACAAGCAACTATCCTTTGAGGTTTTAACCAGCTGTGACCCATCTAGCAGTAGTAATATGTATGCCATAATTGCTTAGTTTGCTTATAAAGATGTGGCACATTCAAAAATTTAATAGAATCAAGCAACAGCACTTCTGCTGAGTGTTCCTTAACCACAAAGCCAGTACCCTGCAGAAGAAGAAAATTAAATTGGTTTGACACCATTTATTCCTGACAAATTAATGCTGACCATACCTTAGCACCTGATTATCCTCCAAGAACTTACAAATTGATTGTTCAATAATTTGTTCCAGTAGATTTCTAGTATTATATTTAGGCTGCACAGTCTATAGCTCCCTCGGTGCTCCTTCTCCCTTTTTTAATGATAGGCATTACGTTTGACCTTCCCTACTCCTCCGGGACCTCACTTATCATCCACAGCTTTCTTGAGATCTTTGTTAATGGTTCATAGATTGTTTCAGCTAGTCCTTTAACAGTCAAAGGAAAATTTGCTAAGACCCTGGAAATTACAATATATATAACTCACCTAAACATTATTTAACTCAAGCCTTCATTATTCTTATCAGTGTTCCTATACTCTTGAAATTAATTGTGCTATGCATCTGATTACAGTTAACCTTTTTAAGAATGCTGAATCTAAAAAGCAAAAGATACTTTGTTCTTTCAGCATCAACATTGATTTTTTAAGCATCCCAGATGACAGTTGGAATTATATTTTCCCTTCTCTTTCTTTTTTACCTTTAATTTGTTTGCCGTTTTTAAAATAAAAATATCCACTTTTTTCTACAAGCAGCAAATGACTGACAGGCATCTGAAAACAGTTAAGAACTGAAAATTGGGCCAGTGATAATTGCACAATGCACAGCTTGCTCAATAGCAAAAAAGCATATGCTATTAATTTAATGGGGGCTTTTTTGTACAAATTTGTATTACTACATTTATAACCACTTTTTTTTCATACTTATGCTTCTATTCAACTAAAATGAGTTTGTACTTCATGTGTCCTCTATGCATGGGAATTCAATATTACGAGAAAAAATGTATTTTTATAACTACTAAACAATTAGAAATACTAACAAAATATTTAAATTCTGTTCTAGAACAATGCAGCTCTTCTCATTAATAGACAAATGGCATTTACTTGTGCAGAACTATGTCAGTTGACAACCTGTTGGTAAAATTAGGAAAAAAAAATTGTTTTGCTTTTTCAGGTTGAGTACCTCAATAGACATTTAATGTGGAAAATTCTGTATTTCATACTAGGAAGAGATATTTAGTTTGAGGCATTGGCCTTTCATATCTGTGAAGCAGAACCTAGCATCCTAAAGAAGTTTCTGAATGTCATGAACATGAACTACGTGTTCAATGCACATGTAGTACTGACCCTAGTTTAAGTCTGCTGCACAGCATTTGGTTTAGAAAATTAAAGACATTTTCATGCTATGGAAAATTCAATATGTTGAACCATGGTCTACATCTCAGAAAGCTGTTTATAATGCATAAGAACAGCTTCATTGCTCTACTACTTATGAACAGCGATGGATACCCTTGCATAATGACAGAAAATGCTCATTAGTAAATTACCCACAGATAGATTTATCACACTCCCATTTAATCGCTCCCCAGGGTAGGAGGCCCCATGAACCCTGTGCATCACTTAGGAAGAGTAAGTGAGACTTGAAGGGAGATGAACTGGTGTGAAGAGCCCTGAGCTGGTCCAGTGCACTCAGAGAGTATAATCCATTAAAAGGTCTTGACACAAGTTTGATATAAGTTGAACAACTCAGTCACTGCAGAGCAACTGGCATAAAGCACAAGAATGTCTAAGAAAGAAACAGAAATTTTTCTGTCTCTTCCAGAAAAATTACCACTTTTAGGCAAATCTTGGTTTACTTCATCATCACTTTTTCTCTGCATTATAATATTCCCTTAGTAGACTGTTTTATGCAGATTACTGCCTTGGACAGATCTAAAACTACTTTACATGAAAATTAATATTAATCAAGCATTAATGAATGTGCCCTTTGCATTTCTGATGTTTACATCCACATTTGTGAAAACAATATTTTTCTTGTCATGTTCAGAAATTTACGATATAGGTCGACAATCCTGGTTGTCACTACTCAGCTACTAAATAAATAGAGTAAAGAAAGAATATTACATTATTTGCAAAGTCCTGTCTCCATAAATCATGACTATTGGGGTGGAGTGGGAATAATAAAATACATGTAAATCACAGTAGGTCATACAAACAGGTGTTTTTCAAGCATAGGGGATGCATCTGCTGAGATGTCCCTACTTCTTCTAAAGTTAAAGGACTAGTGGTAACCCTTTAAATAATAATTCCCTACCTGAATTTGCAAAGAACAGCCTGCAACAGTGTTCTACACCCTGACTAGGCCTTTTCAGTGCTGCAACACAAATACAAATATATAGTGAAAAGTGGGTCAAAATATCAATAAGTTTGAATTGGTTACTGCCCCCTTGGTTTCCAGGTTTTTTAACTTTTTTTTTAATATACAGCCTTTTCTGAGAATACATGCTATCAGAACAGAATTTATACGACTGATTTCTTTTTAATTCACAAAGACAAAATCAAGACATAACTGAGATTTCTGGATGTCATTTTTCTAACTGTAATAAAAAACACATAGAGAAGCTTTTAACATATTCTTAATCTTCGAAAATTACCTAATAAGATAGATTTTAAATGTAGAAGTTTAAATGTGTCCTCTATAATTTTGCTGAAGGGGAGATTCACAATATTAACTTTTGAGGATTTTCCTAGTTTTACTCATAACACTATTGGATTTTCTGATGAACAGTGCAGTGTAGAACTTTACAAACATGAAAGCAATGATTTTATGGATAAACAAATTTTTGTAGTGAAATTCTATGCTATGAGATAAAAGAGCTGCTAATATACTTTCTCACAGTAAGTAATCAGACCATCAGACACCCTCAGAGTTCTCACGAAGTTTTACCAGAAATTTTTAACATATATAGTGCCTGCTGACATAAAAAATGGTTTTGTTCTATTTTAACACATCTGCAGCAAATGTTACATTTAAAATATATGTATAGAGTATTGAGTATAGAGTATAGAGTATAAATGTATAGAGTGTTTACTTACATAGGTAAATGTGAATGTTTATTCCAGTTGGTTCTTTGCAAGTAATATCAGCCTCATACTTGCTGTAATGATAAAAATATCACAGAGCTGAAGACTTTTAAGTTTGAACAGTATCTGTGGTGTTTTCGTTTTGTCTGGAGAGTAATCTTGTTTTTAAAGGAGCAAGGGTGTCTTTAGGAAAGAAAGCTGTTCTGATTTCTCAGTTTCTTAAGAGTCAAAAGTCTGGATGGATGCTCTTAATAACAGTCTATCCAAAATGTTACCTTGAAAAGTTTGATTTTTTTTTTCCTTTTGGCTAGTTGCCATTCTACTGTTAGTCATTTAAACCGAAACCAAGTTTGATTCAGTTCCTGTGCAAAATAACACTCAAAGGTAATGGAGCTACATATACTGATTTCACTTGTGCACACTGTTTCCCTCCTCCCGCCATTTTTCCTTCCAGCCTTTTAGCCACAGGAAAACTCATAACTAATCTCCTCCCTCCCTTCCTCCCTTCCTTCTGGAAACTGCAGCCCATGGAGAGCCTATGCAGGAGCAGATGCCTGGCTGGAGCTGCGGCCCATGGACAGGAGTCCATGCAGGTGTGGGTTTCTGGTAGGACCTGTGATCCTGGGAGGGACCCACACTGGAGCAGTTTGTTCCTGAAGGACTGCACCCCGTGGGAAGGACCCATGTTGGAGACATTCGTGAAGGACTCTATCCCATGGGACGAACTCCATGCTGGAGCAGGGGACAAGCATGAGGAGGAAGGAGAGGCAGAGAGGGAAGCTATGGACTGACTGCAACTCCAACTCCCCATCCGCCTGTGCCACTCAGGGTCAGATGGTAGAAGGGTTAGGAATGAAGTCGAGCCTGGGAAAAAGACAGGGGAGGGGGAAAAGTGGTTGTCAGTTTTGTTCTTATTTCTCACCATCCTCCTCTGTTATATCCAATAGGCAATAAATCAAATTAATTTCCCCAAGTTATCTTTTTTTCCAGTGACATTAATTGGTCTCCTTGTTCTTATCTTGACCCACAAAGTTTTAATTGTATTTTCTCCCCCTGTCTTGTTGAAGATGGGGAGTGGCAGCGTGGCTTGCTGGGCACCTGGTGGCTAGTCAGGTTCAACCCACCACACATACACAACCAAACACAAAGGCCAACTTCTGTCTTTGTGATAGACTTGCATCCCAATGCTGAGTAACACTATTGAACTCTGGAAACATACAGATTTCAAATTCCACCTGGGATTCAAGCTCCGTACTTATAACTTTGTAACACACTGTAAAAATTTTAGCCCATCTGTTCTCCCTTCGCCTTGCAAGTGATATATTCATGTTGGTCAGGCACAAATGCGTTGTGGTAGGTCCATCTTATTTTGTTTTAAATACACTCCAACATTTGTTCAAGTTAAAAAAGTATATATTTTACCCCAAATTATCTCCAAAATGAGTGAGGAAGAAAGGGAAGAAGACAGATGGTATACTTTGTAGAAGGAAAGCTGAGAAATGATACATGTATCTTTCAATATAGTGGAAAACACAATGCCAAAATTCTTGCTTGAAATTTGTAGTGAAATATAAGAATAGTAGAATAGGAGAGAGGGCAAAGACAACTGGTGGAGTGCAATGCAATAAATTGTCATTTGCTGATTCAATAGGAGTACATGGGAGCTATTACACTTTGGCAGCTATTTTATTTTTCCCTTCTGGAGTTTCAGACTTGTACACTAAGATGGGTTTCATCTGATTAAAACTAGCACTATGTTTAATTTCCTTCAAAAGTACAATCACTTTAAAAGGGAGAGAAAGGGAGTGAAAGAGACCCACAAGAGAGTGAAATAATGTTGGGGGTGGAAAAGGGACAGTAATTTTGCCCGGATAATGTTGTCATACTTTGTAAAGCCTTTAATGCTGGAATTTATTTATTAATGATGCATGGGTTATTACCCACCATCTGTCTTGTGTTAGCAGTGGGCTGTTTCAGATTATGGTAATGTGTTTCTGATTTGAGTCGTGTTGAAAGCCAGAACAAGGCATCTCATGTGCAGTCCTCTTTGAGGCCTGCTGTTTTCAATTCCTCTTCACAGAATGGGCTTTTATTTGATTTGTTATGGGGATTTTTTCTTCTGTTGCCAAAACAGCTGCAAGCCTGGAAGGGAATGAGACACAGGGCCACATCAAACTTGTTAGCTCGTAAGAGAAACAGTATGTTCCAGGAACAAAAAGGGGAGCTGAAGGGAAAGAGAGAAATGAGGAGAAGAGAGAGAGTAGTAAGGGACAGAAGAAAAGAGGTCAAGAGAAAGGATAAATAGCTCTAATGGTCTTTTTACTTGATTTTCGTACCAAGGGCACATAAAAAATTTTTCTGTTCCAAGTGGCATACAGCATATTGTTTCATTTTTAATAGTGTCCCAGTTAACACAGAAAGTCTTTTTTTTTCTTTTTCCCCTGTTTTTGAAAGTCTTCAACTGTTTTTATACTAGTGCAAACCAGGAAATGAAACATTTAACCCAAATGAGCTGCCACCAAAGGGGGGGAAAAAAAAAAACAACCAAAGCCAAAACCCAGGTCTTCTCATGTTGCTGATGTAGCATGCAGTGTGTTCATGGTAGAGAGATGTGAAGACAAGGAGAAAAAATCATGCAGCTCCCTTGTTGAGAATGCTCCTATTTAGGTCTCAACGTCTGTCTGTGAGGCTGTTGAACTGTATTTCTGAAGTTAAGTAAGCAAGTAGAGAAGCTGATTGCTCTCCGTAAATGTTGATTCTTCTCCATAACATTTGGACTATGGGCTTCTTACACATAACAGCAGCATTTGTGTTACATTTTTAATCTGGGGAATGTTTTTTGAAAATAACATAGGTACATCTATATTTAAGTTAAGCCTTATTGAATATTTTACAGAAGTCTGTTGGCAAGAAACAGTTGAACATTCCATATGTTAAACTGGAGTTCTTTTATGTTAAATAATACAGCAATATACCATCTCATTTTCAGACCATGACATATATATGTCTCACTTGGTATCACATATAGAATAATTCTTAATTTCCATGTAGAAAGTATCACTCTTTCCTGATGGAGAAACACTAGATCATCATTTCTTACTCTTTTAATCAGACTGATGCTTTAAACAGCAGTCTTTTTTCACTCATTCTTGGCCATACACACATTTGCTAAAAGTCAGTCATAGTTCTAATGTTTTTTATGTAATTCATAGGAAAAACAAATTTGGAAACTTTTCTTTTGTTTAGAAGCTAAATTACAGTTTGTTGCATTCAAATCCCTTTTCCATCTGTTGTTTTTTGTTTTTTTTTTTTTCTAGTACACTGGTGAGAACAAAGTGTGTGTATGAGAAAATTTACACAACAGAATTTTGGACCTGAAGCCAGTATTTTCATCTTTTTGTGAAGTATGCTGAATTTGTAGAGGCCACAATGTCACCCACAGCTTACTGAACTGTAACTAATTTCAATACATGAATTTCTGGTATGTACCAGAAGATTCAGATCACTTCTGCAACATGTTGAATAAAGCCAGACTGAGGTGCTAGCTAATGCAGGTTAGGTGCCACAGTCTTCAACAAGCGGTTTACAAACTCTCCAGAAGAGTATCTATAAAGTAGCCTTTTCGCAATTCAATAGCTCCTTTAGAGTTATTCAAAACAAGCAGTTGTTATTTTTTTGCAGCCCCTCCTGCCCTAACTTTCTTGATCTTTACCAATCCAACTCTTAAGAAATTATATGATAGAGACTATCTTAAAGCTGATTTTGTATTGAGTTTCTGTGTTATTTCATAGTGCAATGAATTAGGTTGAAATACTAACGTTAAAAGTCCTTTTTGAATGTACGGCTATGTGATAGGACTCTTTCAGAAAGCTCAGTAGCTAAGAACAACTGCTAAGCTTGTGCTAACAATCTTCAGCAGAAATCTCTGTTTTTGAAAGCAGAAATAATGGTGTCACAGTGACTGAGATTTCTAACTTGAATCGGCTATGAATGAGCTAATCTGTTTTACCATGCTTTTTTTAAGAATTAATAACAGTAGGAAGATCAATGTATTCATTTGAGAGAAATTTGGGCAAATATTTTCTATATTGAAAATGCAAAAAAGGGAAAAGTGGTTCTTAAGGGAAATTTAAATGTGAAGAGGATATCTGCCTTTCAGAGGACTTTTGGAACAGGTAGAACTTATTTAAGTGCCTAAAAAAAAATATTCCATCTTCTTTGTACATGAAAAAAGCCTTAGAAAAAGCACCTACAATGGGAAAAAAGCACATAGAAACAAATTGAATAATCCAAAATTGAAATCTGTATAAAACAGTGTATGTTACAATCTCTTTCTACACCAGAAACACTTTAACTGCATTTGATCACAGTTCATATATATTCTGTTCATCCTTAGAGTGAGAGAACAAAATTCAATTTCTCTTGTGCAGTTCAAGTAAATATGAAAAGGAAGCCAAATGCACCTATGCATATCTCAGTGATTTCGTACGTCTCCTCATTCTGCTTTACTGCATATGATGAAAAGTTACTAAAGGGTTTTTTTTATGTTTATTCTTACTACACAGTGACTTCAGAGAAATTAATATATGTGAGTTCTAGTGACAGACAACAGTTATTATCTGTTAGGAATTAAAGAAGATTAGAGGAGAAAGACTTTAATGTAAACGGATAGTTTGTCCCTACATTGTTAAACATGATCTTTCACCTGTTACTAATTTTCTTCATAGTATCAAAGGTCTTTTCTTGTTTGAACACAAGGGGAAAACAGCTATTTCAAGTTATTTACACAGAGCAAGCAAGGGCACAAACAGGGAAAGGATGTACATATTAATTAGGTATGGGCTTCAATAAGATAAGAACTTGATGTTGTCTCTAGAGTTAGGTTCTCCACTGCCTGGCTCAAAGCTCACAGAAGCCCATCAATTATTTTATATTAATTTAGTGGATGAACTAGGTATGTTCTTTCTGATTTGATTCTGGTAACACAGAGGCTTTCATTTTCATCGTGGTGTTATTCATAGTCACTCTTAAAGTTGTAATTTTTTTCTGAATGTTTTCAATGGGTTTAAAAGTGAAGCGCACATGATGGTCAGAATCTTAACCAACACTCCACGCTGACTGGCGGACCTCTGCAGCTCAGATATGTCTAGCAACAGAATATCTGTACAATCTGAGATCAACAATCTACCTAATTTGAAAATGCTGCTTCTAACAGTAGCCAAGAGTGTATGTTTAAGAAAAGAGTATACAAGCAAGAAAGGATGTCATGATTACTTCTACTGATTTATTTTCTGACAATATGAATTGTAAGTCTTTCTGAGCTAATGATTATATTGAGATCTTTGGATTAATAGCGTTCATGTGGGACTTTTTTTCTATGGCCTGTCTACTCACTATTTGAACTCATTTGTACTTTTGGCCTCCAGAAAATCTTGTGCTATTTAGTTCCATGGTTCAGTTACATGTTCCATAGAAAGAGTACTTGCATTTAAAAACTGATGCCTGTTAATTTTGTTAGTGTGTTTCTACTTCTTACCTTACAAGTAATAATGAATAAACATCCCCTATTTATGTTCATCATACCATTCACATCATTTATCTACACTTCAAAATAATAAACCATTCTTTCAGTTTGGGTTCTAATAAAAACAAGCTCTCCATGTACCGAAGATAAAGTATGACACAATATGTATTAATAAAGAGCCGTGGATCAGATATCCACAATCCAGCATTTGACTGGGTTACACTTCTAGAACAAAAAAACATAATCCAAAAGCTCTAGACAAAAATAAAAAAATATATCAGGAAAAGATTCTACTATAAATATTAATTTAACCAGATTAACAATCAAAGAATTTTAAGCTGGTAAATAGTCTTTAAGTATTTGAATACGAAAAAAAAAAACGTGGTAAAAGTTGACAAGAATATTACCCTATTATTTTGCAGTCATTCTAATTGAAGTATTTCATTTTTATCAAGCCATAAGCCTGCTTTCCTTCTGCTACTGCAAATTTTTCAGAATTACATGAACAAGGGAGTTCCTTTATACTCAAGATAATGCATAAATATTTAATTTTAAATAGAAACCTACATTAAATGGAATCAGCTAAAAAGAGGAGGAAATATTTCAAATGTACCTAACCAAGACTCATGAAAATATGAATGCTCCCACTTTTACGTCTACTCATCTCCTAGCCATTGACAAAAAAAACAGAGAGACATGTGATGCTACAGATTTGTACAGGTCTAAGTGAAAAGCATAGGAAGATTTAATTGTAGTTAGCAACATCATAGCAAAGAGAAAAAAGGGTATCCTTCTGTAACCCCACAGCTTAAACCTGTTATACTCCAAAAGCAAAACTAATACCTATTCAGCTTTTTAACTTGTGCAATTTCATTTGAAAATGTGATACCTACTCACTAATTTTTCTTAGGCCAAGTACAGATATTGTTATGAATAGTTTTAATTATACCCTTTTTTTCTTCTGTTGTACACCAATCAACTAACCAAAATATGATGTAGGCTTCTAATTAAACTTTTTTCTGTAAGAAGAAAATAATTTTCTGTTCTGAGCTCATACTGTCTTCTAAATGCTTCTTTCAGTTTAACATTGATCTGTGATCAAACCATAAAAGGAAAAGGTAAGTGATAAAAACCAATGTTTTCTTATATCCACTGAAATAAAGAAAGGTAAGATCTACAAAAACTTACAATGTAGTTATTAAAGAACGTGCCTGTAAAGCATCTTGGAAGTCAGTTACACGATAACTGAACAACTACACCAGTGGGTTATTTAAAACACTGTAATTAAACAAAACTATAAATTTGAACACCTTCCAAACCCTGGCCTGTGAAGCTAAACCAGAAGAGAAAATTATATACAGTACACAAGCTTTACAGCTTATTTTGACAGATTATAAAGCAGGACTTGGTAAAACAAAGACTTTACACTCAAACCAATACATTTCAAAGGATATAAAGACCACAATATCTGTAAAGTGATATTTCTGTTGGTCAATATAAAGTATTGATTTGTCATCTTCCTTTCACTTCAAATAGTATGTATCAATGTACTTCACAATTTCTGAGAGACTTGTGATGTGGGGACATAGTTTGTGGTGTCATATGGTACTGCATAAAAGTCTACTTAACTGCTAAATTGGCAAATCCGTTCACCCCCCCACGCATGTGAACAGCAGTTTTCCTATAAGAAAATTGTACTTCTATTGTGTACATGTGAATCTTTCCTTCTCTTTTCCAAGTTCCACACTGAGTAACAACCCGGCCAGAGCCTCTGAAATCTGGGTGGCAAAGCTGCACTTTGAAAGACAGACAGAGGCTGCCCTTTGATATTGTTGGAAAATAGACAATAATATAGGGAAACCACAGCAGGAAAAATTCTCCCCTCACAGGCATACACAGAACTCCCATTGACGTCAAAAGGTTTTCTGGCTTTATATATCTAATGGAAAAATATGGCCCATTGTGCTAGCTACACTGCACCGAAATTTTGACTGAATGGGACCTCAGGGACAAGAGAGGAAGAATAAGACAAAATCTAAAAAATGAGAAAGATGATTTGTTGTGGTTTGTGCTGGGCTGGCCACTAAAACCAGGACATCACTGAAATTCATATTTCACCTGCGGAGTCTTTGAACTGGTGAAAAGGATTATATATGATTATGCTCAGGTTGTTTGCGTGTCATCCTTTGTGAGGGCAATCTCAAGTTTAATAGAATAGTCCCTACACCATTCCTTAAAAGAAAGCCTAACACATTCCCACCCCTCATGGCTGACACTCCAGCAAGGGAAACAGAAGACAGATGTATTTTTTCCTGGCAGTTTCAAATACAAAAAAATACTATATTTTGAATGGCAACTCTATGCAGATACCTTGAAGTGCTTTACAAGTGTAAGCTTATAAACTCCAGATGAATTAGGAAATTGTTTTGAAATTAATTCTCTAACTTTGGCTGCCTCAAAATGGACTTAACTATCAATTTATAATTAACCATCAACTGTCAAATCACTTTCCAAAAATTTAGTTACCCTGAAGGTGTTATGTGATTTTTTTCTAGTTAATATGCATAACACAAAAAAAACCCTTTCATGTAGATCATCTCTCCTTTGTTCTGAGCAATGCAGGAGAAACAGGAAGAGTTGTGCCTAAAACAGTTTGTAATCTCATAACTGTAGATTTCCAAAATCCCACTGAGATGCAAAATACTGCACATACTTGGATGTGGGTTCAGGGGATTTGTCTGAAAAAATGTTCAAATGTTATAACAAATTAAAGGAACGCATGGAGGAAAAGTTTGGCTTTGACTTAGTATGTTCTACCTTTCATGGGCAATGGAACTTGATAAACCTATATGTGGTTGGAAATATTCAAATCATTGTCAGAAATAACACCTGACATCGTCTCACTTAGAGATATGGATTTTAAAGCAGCTGAAGCCTTTTCTAGGAAAGGAGATTTCTGTCCTATGAACAGGCATTATTGTTAAGTGGGAGTACCCCTATTTAAAAACAAAGAGGCGGGTCTGTAAAAGGATGTAGGCTTCCTTGCAGGCATCTAGTACAAGGTGTAATTCCCCACTCAAACCCACACTGCACTCTTCAGTGCAGAGAAACTTAGATTTTGTCCAATAAGTCCTCATATGTGCCTGAAATTCTCTTAGAGCCATGCCCAGAAAAGCCTCATAATGGACACCAACTAAGAGCTCTAAGTATTGCTTTAGGATCTATAAATCAGGTACGTGTTTGCTTACACCTTCTAATCCATACTTAGTCATACATATCTGTGTTGCACAAAACAAGGGAGGGAAATAAGAGCATGTTAGTGCCACTACATCCCACAACGTTAAGGAAGTATTCGTATTTTTAAGTATTCCAGCAGAGGGAATATGCATCCAGGATGTTAAAGGTTCAACTTTCAATGCAATTGCCACCTGCACTTTTGATCACTCATTTCCATGTCCTGTTATCCAAAAGGTGACTTTAGGAAAGCACCATTCACATGTTATGGGACCTGTTCCTCTACTGAAAATATATTCACACAATGTGAGGGAAATGAACTATCATTGTCTTAAAGCATCAGAACTACAGTCCTGTTTGCTCTACCCACTAATTGCAAAGGAAGCCTAAACTTTTAACTTGAAACGGGGATTACATAAAACAACTATGCGTATTAAGTATCCTTTGCACGTCCACTCAAAATCTATGAAGGGAGAAAAAGAGTTGTTTTTTGGGGGGTGCTGGGGTTTTTTGTTTGTTTTGGGGTTTGTTAGTTCAGCTTTTATAATTAAAAAAAAAACAAACAAACAAAAAAACAAAACAACAAACACACACACACAAAACCAAACCAACCAAACAGAAAAACTCCAAGTAAGCTATCAAAATACCTAGCTGTGTAATTTCTGTCATTAACTTCTGTCAGGACCTTGGTCAGCTCTCCAAAAGAAATCTGTAAGACTCAGACAGGATAAAAGCTGAACATTAAGGAATTAGGGAACAAGTGTGTGCCATCTACCATATTATATTTATTAGGCCAAACAATGGGAAAGAGCCAGTGGTTTGCTGTCTGGTTCAGGCACCTCCTCCCATTTAAAAGCCTTTCACCAGGGCCAAATTGCTAATTACTTTGAGATCTAGCAGAGGCCAGTTATAGACAGGCCAGCTGGGAAGCTCTGCCTGCCAGAACAGCCAGACAGCTCTGCTTTTTCTGTCCAACTGGCTTGGACAATAATGACTGAGTTTGGCACAACAGACAAAAGGCTAAATGCATGCCACCAAGTTTAAAAGGCCAGTAACCAAGAGATTGATGTCTCAAGCCTAAGGGGTCAGAAATTATGTAACTTACAAAATTTGAAGTTCTGAAGGGTCTAATAATGTAGCCCTTGATCCAGAAGCAGATATTTGGCCAGGAGTGAGAGTTATAGGGCTTTAAGATACATTTGACTCATTAAATATTACATTTAACAACACTGCCTTATTTTTGATTCACCAATGTCCTTATGAATTGCTGAGTAAATTGTTTATTTTTGAAATCATCACTAAGTCCACAACATACTTGAGAATTTGTACCCCTTTGCCTGCAGAAGACTACTTTTCTCTTCTGTTTAGAATTGATAATCTAAGTTTATTGTTTATTTCTGGGTTAAAAACAAAACAAAACAAAAAATAAACCTACTACTTAGCGTCATGAGCAACAATACGCCACTATATAGCAGCTTTAAAATTCAAAGAACAATGAGACATTTTACATTAAGAAAGAAAAAATTTCCTTGTAGCTATAAAATTTCAACAAACTAAAAACCTGAAATATTTCTTATGTAATTTATAAGAACCATTTTCTGGTGAGATGAAAACAAAGAAAGAAGATTCATCTTCTAAAAGGAGTTTAGGCTACAGGACCTAACAACATTACAATTCATATATGCATGAAGTAGTTGCAAAATCAGGGACTAAGTCTGCAAGTGGTGATTTACTCCAGGTACAGATATGTAGGTACTTAAAGAAAGATAAGTAGGATTTAAAGAACAGAATGATTAAAAGTTTAGATCTTTGTTCCTCTGGATTTTAGAGAAGGTAAACATTGTGTCTTTTCTTGCCTTCTACGTGCATATAGAACTTAGGAGAGTGCTTGAGACAGTGGTGAGATACTGGAACAGGCTGCCCAGAGAAGTTGTGGATGCCTCATCCCTGGAAGTGTTCAAGGCCAGGCTGGATGGGGATTTGAGCAATCTGATCTAGTGGAAGGTGTCTCTGTCCATGGCAGGGGGGTTGTAATTAGATGACTTTTAAGGTCCCTTTCAACTTTAACCATTCTATGTTTCTGTGATTATATAAAGAAATAGTCATTCATTTTCTTACAATATGAATTAATTTGACAAGGTAATTGACACATTAGCCAAAAACCTCATTGAATTTTATGAGAAACTTACTACATTTTCTTAGAATATGTTACTTTGGAGAATGAGTGGGTAGTATTTTTGTCTTTTCAGCTCGTTTTACCTTTTCCAAGGCTTTCTATACATCTGAAACTTAGTAACATCTGCTAAGAAGTTTTCTTGTGGTAACCACAGCTGTTCGCTAGGAATCAGAGTGAGAACATCAAACTCTATTCCTAAAGATGAAACTAATGTAAGTAAGATTTTGGCAATAGAAGATCAATACAGGATTTGTGTTGGACACTAAGAATACAATTTGCTAACCAATATGGAATTTGTTCTGTGAAGAACATTCCTTAGAAGGGACTATTTCTTTTTATGGTAGTGCCATGTTTTTTGTATCCAGCATCCAGCGGAAGAATGAAACAGTTTGTTGATTTAACTGGTCAGCTTTGGAAGAAAAAAAAAACCCATAATTTCTTCAGTAGCAGGGAAAGGACAAGTGGTCATTAAAGAAAAGCCGGAAAGCTGCAGATAGATCAGCAGGGTCATTTACACAGATTCCGCAACCCCATTTAAGATGATTTAATTGCTTTATTTGCCCCAGAGGCCCTATTCGTCTCATGAATTTGCTCATCTGTTTAAAAAACAAAATGCCTACTAACCACTTTCCTGTGCTTTGATGCATTTGTTTCCAAAGTATTTCTTTCAAATTGAGTGAGAATTAAACTTAATGCACACAGTTCCATAACAACATTCCTTGTAATGAGAGCCATCTTTTAATGGAAAGTACTGCCCTACTAAATTAAAAGCATACAAAGTATAAACCACATATATCAGTATGTAAAAATTAAAGAGCCCCTCCATTTAGTCATTTCACTAAACAATGTGATGATGCATACTAAAATGAAACACACAAACACACACACAAAAGAAGTTATATCCCCACTAGCATAAAGATGTCTCTCTGGAAAAGAAGAAATACTGAAAAATCTGTTCCCAGTTAAACAGACAAACAAGGAATAATATCCATTCAATGTTAATCTGGATCTTTAACAAAAATTATTTTAATCTCACTTGCATTTAAATTCCATTAAAGGACTTTATAGCTTTTTTCTTTTTTTTTATTCTGGAAATATTTCTGTGATATGTTTCAAGAAATCACAGAATTAATGCAAGAATAAAGATGAAAATGTTTGGGTTTAATTTTTTCAATTTTTGAAAGGTTTTCAGTTTGTATTTACAAAATTCTAAGTGACAAGTGTCCTTCTTTGTTTAGCTCTAGTAGAAAAGTGTGTGTGGTAAGATCAAGAAAGGAAGACTAGTCCCATAACTCAGCTTGGAAGTTTGATTTATTTTTCTTTTAAAATGTTGAAGTTCTATCCAGTACTTCACAAGCTGTAAGCAGGTAAAAACAACCTAAAGAGGCTCAAAATGTCCAAAACAGAATTACACATGTTGGCTATTAAACACTTTAAATTTATTTTTAAAAGACATTATATGCATGAATCTAGGTGCGTGTCAAAATTTATGTTTGGAAAGATATTTTAATATAAATCAATAGAAAATGAAATTGAGGTGATGGATTATAAATATCTTTAAAAGTTATATTTTCAGCAATGCATGAGATTATGGCTTAATGGCAAGAAAAAACCACAAACTGCCTTGCTTATTTTTTATTTTTACACAGACATCTTGAAACATAAGATACAGGCCACACAATACAAAACATGTCAGACCCAGAAAAAGTGTGCTACATTTCATTAAGCATAAACTGTCTAAATTGCATGCTAAGAATAAAGTCTTATTGTCAAAGGGAAAGTTCAAAAGGAAAACACACAAACCAAAATTATATAAAGAATATTTATAAACATAGTGGAAGATCACAGTCACAAAAATTAATCTAAAAAATATTCCAGGCTGGCTTATTCCATACAGTGTTCTTCAAAAGCATTATGTGTCAAATTTATTCTAAAGTTCATAAAAGCCATCTGTCAACTGTTTCATGATGTCATTTTTGCTTTTACTCTGTTCAGAGAGACAGGGACTCCAAAAAGATGAAGTCTCTTGTATGCTACTGACAGAACACCGTGTATTCTGTGACTCTTTTTACCCATCACTAACTAAGCTCCATAGTTTACCTTTTGATTCATTTTGCTCTGTTCAATTTCTGCCAACAACACTATCGTTTCTCCTGTCACTCATAAAAAGAAATAATCTGTGACTGCCCAGACTCCTTGCTTCTTGACATTTAGGTAAAAATCTGTCCTTTCTTCCTCTATAAAAGCTAAAAAAACAAAAAAAAATCACCCATTCTTATTGCTACTAAATCCCTCTGCCACATGATATTTTTACAAGAAAAATAACGTTACTCCAAGAACAAAAAGAATGTTTAGTCTTTTTTTTTCAATCAAAGTCTATAAGCCTCTAAACACAACTCATCACATTTCTTGTAAACTTAATTCAAAATGTTCCACAAAACAAAATCATAAATATTTGTAGAAGGAGAAACTAAATATATGCAAAGGAGAACAGTTATTTGGACAATATTTACAAGAAATAAGAAATCACATAAGTATATCCAGCAGTCTATGGGTCTATCTACATTAGATTTTTGTTTGGATTGGGAGT
Source organism: Pluvialis apricaria (assembly GCA_017639485.1). Taxonomy (NCBI): domain Eukaryota; kingdom Metazoa; phylum Chordata; class Aves; order Charadriiformes; family Charadriidae; genus Pluvialis; species Pluvialis apricaria. The sequence continues at coordinate 43,559,195 of CM030044.1, forward strand.
GTGATCTTGAAAGAAATATTAAAATTGTCCCCATTTATCATGTTTCTGTTCATATCACAGAGCACTCCTGGAACATATGAACTGAATTTTGGATAACAAAAACACAGAAGATACATACCCATTGCCTGAAGTAAAAAAAAAACTATGATATGCTGCAGTACGAGCATCAGGTTCTCCATGTGAATGGCTTCGCTCTATAAATCCACATTTCCAGGTTTACACTGATTATTAAAGTTGGTATAGTCCATCAGAAACTGAAATTCCCTGGACCAAGAACAATGAACCAATGCGGTTTCCCACAGTTCTTTCTCTGTCAGAAAATCTTGTTCCAGGGAAAATTAAAAGTTTTGGACACTTGTTCAAAATTTCTGGAAATGCTGAGTACACACAATACACAAATAAAATGTATAATGCATTCACAAGAGATATTATATACACAGGATTTATCAGATTTACAGAACACTTACCACACACATAGCGTATCAGGACACATCAGATGTACTGCACATATACATATATTTCTGTTTAGGAACTCCTTACAAATAAAAGTAATAAAGGATTTCCTGAATAGACATTCAGAAAAGCAATGGTTGAATTACATGAAGAAACAGTAAAAGCCCAAAGGAAATTCAAATGGACCATACTTTTTTAAAGTTTAGGATGTCTGAAGTTCAGGGATAAGAGTAAAGGAGAAAGAAAAATTAACTTAGAAATGCTCATTTCCTCAAAAGAAATACACTCTTCATCTTTGGCATGCATAGTGGCAGAAATTTGAAATGAAAAGACTGTTTGGAAGAAAAGTAGATGGTAGGTAAGCAAATGATTCATGAAAGAAGGACAAATTAAACACTTTTTAACTGATAGAACGTATTGCAGTTGATGACATTCACTAGCTGCAAGCTGCAAAAGCAAGCAAGCTGAGAACATTTATTAGAACTACTATCCCTCTTTAATGTTCTTTAACAACCTTGTTTTTTCTTTTCCTTACTTCCTACTTGTGCAAACCAGTATTATTGCTATTGGCTATCAACATACCCAAATTTTAAAGATTTGGGGGACATTATCTGTTATTAGATCTATTGAAAAAGCAGGTACAGCTAAAGAACTAATTCAATGTACTTTTAGTCAGACCTTGAGAAAGCTGATTTTATTATCCACACAAACAGTCATAATGTTTCAAGCCCTAAACATTCTCTATGCACATCTTAGGTTTAACTATATAGTTGGCCTTGCTGCTGCGTATCTAAATGTCTGAATGTGCATACTATTGGATAAAAAATCATTTAGTAAACTCAAGTTGAGCCCAGGGCTCAATTTTAGGGTCAGTGCTCTTTAATGTTTTGATAAGTGATCTGGACGCAGGAATCGAATGTACATTAAGTAAGTTTGCCAACAGTACTAAACTGGGAGGAGCTATGGACTCCCTTGAGAGTAGGGAGGCCTTACAGAGAGATCTGGATAGACTAGAAAGCTGGGCAATTACCAACTGTACGAAATTTAAAAAGAGCAAGTGCGGGATTCTCCATCTGCGAAGGAGTAATCCTGGTTATACATACAAGCTGGGCAACATGAGGCTAGAGAGCAGCCCCACAGAAAAAGATATGGTGTTTGGGTTGTTGGCAAGTTGAGTATGAGTCAACAGTGTTCCCTGGCAGCCAAAAGGGCCAACCATGTCCTGGGGTGCATCCAGCACAACATAGCTAGCTGGTCAAGGGAGGAGATTGTCGCGCTCCACACTGCACTGGGGTCGCCCCACCTCAAGCACTGTGTGCAGTTTTGGGCACCTGAATATAAGAAGAACATCAAAGTATTTGAGTGTGTCCAGAGAAGGGTAACCAAGATAGTGAAAGGGCTGGAGGGAAAGACTTATGAGGAGTGGCTGAGGCCACTTGATTTGTTCAGCTTGGTGAAAAGAAGGCTGAGAAGCCTGTCAGAGTTCAAGGACCATCTGGACAATGGTTTTAGTCATATGGCTTAGTTTTAGATAGTCCTGCAAGGAGCAGGGTGCCAGACTTGATGATCCTTATGGGTCCTTATGCAGTCAAGGTCAATATTTCAGAGAAATACCTTCATAACCTAATAGTCAAATTAAGAACAGGAAATGAATGAGCTTCTTTCACTCTAAAATCAGAAGAGTTGGATCGATTTGCTTTCAAAGTCACCTCGTCAGTGTCACAGAGAATCTTCAAAGAAATTTCTGTAATCTTTGCACTACAAGCTTCTACATCTAAAATCATTGTGGGGGTAAGAGATAATGCTTCCTTTTTCTTTTTGAGATGAGTGTGTGGCCTAGCAAGCTTCATGACGACAACAACAAAACACAATGTTTGAAAAAGTTTTTAAAATGAAGCAATGGTAGGAGAAAAACTAATCCTGGCACTTAGGCTAAAGAGAGCTGGCAGAAATTAACAAGTATGAAAAGACCCATATATTATTTTTATAGCAACAAGTTGGATTCACTTTTGGAAACAGAATTTTGAGTACTATTACACATTTAGATTGATTTAAAACTTTGGTTTTGACTGCAGGCATCCAAACAAGATGGTTTAAATTTAAGTTCTTGTCTGTATTCTGGTTTCACACAGATTTCTAACAACTGTTCACATAAAAAGATTTAGCCCTCCAAAATTCCATTATTTAAAATATTTTCAAAATTATCTTTTTTTTTTTCCAGGAAAAGGTGTACAACTAATGCATTTAAACAGACAAAGCAAAAATTTTGCTATAATTATTATGAACCATTAGAGAACATAAGCTTAGATTCTTTCTCAGAATCCACTCAAATGGCTTTAGAGGTCTTTCGATGATCATTGGTCACTTTTTTTTGCAATCTGCCCCCAATTTCTGTGTTAGGAGTGTTGTACAGTAGTTAAAAGAATTGTTTCCCCTAGGTGGGATGGGGAGTAGGGGGAAATAAGGGAAAGAGATTTAAAATCTGGTTATTACTTTTTCTTTGAGGACTAATCTATTTGTTGTCATCTATAAGTAAAAAAAAAAAAAAAGACTAATCATGAGTTCCTGACCAAGACATCAGATATATGGTTAGCTGAGACAGGAGCTGTGTATCCCATTTAGTTTACTATGTCATTTAGGTTAGTACATCCCACAGTCAGTTCAGCATATTGGATGTTTTATGTCCCTTGTGTTGCTCACTTGAATATCACATTTATAAAACTAACTTGTTTCCTGTTACTGACCTCAGGAAGTCTTCATAGGGAGCCCTAGTAGTAATCATCAATCAATTATAACTGGCTCTTATTTTTTCATTAGCTTCATGAATATGTCAGCTGCTGAGCTCAAGTCTTATGATCATCTCTCCATCAAAATGTCTGAAAGAAGCAAGCTGCATTACCCAGTGTCTAAGGACTTCCAGTTCCTTATAGACTACTGCTAAACAGTCACCTTTCAATCTTGGCCTCTGTTGCATATGTCAAGAAAGCTAGGAAGTAAGCAGTGGGCACACATCCTTAAGAACCAAAGATCTCATAGTTCACTCACATATCCTACCTAGCAGCCATCAGAGAGAAGTGACTTCAGGTGTGTACCACTATTGGCTATCCGTACAAGTGACCCATGGGTGAGTAAGTCTGTATCCTATAAACATGAAGCCCTCATTTCATCATCTTTCTCTGATCTGCATTCTGATAGGTACTTCTTTCTTGGAAGTGTAAGGCAACAAAAGAAAATGAAAACATAAAAAATGAATTGTGTGAGATTTTCCAACTGTGGACAACTGGTAACTGTATGCACATTTAAGATTTATGATATATTGCCTACTCATCTTGCCCTCAGAATATACATTTTACACATTTTTCTTACTCCTTCTGTTCCACATTGGGAAAATAAAAGTTTGAGAATTATAATAGAGAGCCCTCGAAAGTCAAATATTTATTTCTATCACATGGAAAAACTTACCTTCCAGAGCATTCCTTGACAATGAAATCCAGACCTCAGCATTCTCTAGCAAAAACAAAGCCTAGCTCAGAAAGAGTAGAGAACAGGGGAAGACATCATTTGGCAGCCCTAGACTTGTTTAAACTCCTATAAGTGTTTCTCTCTGATAAGGAAATAGTCAAACTTTAGCAATTAAAACTTCTCAGAAGTATAATTAAGTTTTATATCAGTAGTGGTTTGTACGAATAAAGTTTAAAGTTCAAATAAGTTCATTTAGAAATAAAACATTTGAAAAGTCTTTTTTTCTTTTTACCAAAAATTAAAATCATAGTAATATGTTACTCTCAGAAACTTGGTGATACTGCAACAATGCAGAGGAGTTTATTATACTAGAGAAAAATTAGTAATCAGCTGTGTCAAGGCAAACAATAATGCTTATATAGGTTCTATATTAGGGGGCCTACAGGAGAGCTGGGGAAGGACTTTTTACTAGGGCATGTAGTGATAGGACGAGGGGGAACGGCTTTAAGCTGGAAGAGGGCAGGTTTAGATTAAACATTAGGAAGAAGTTTTTCACTTTAAGGGTGGTGAGGCACTGGAACAGGTTGCCCAGAGAAGTTGTTGAAGCCCCGTCCCTGGAGGTGTTTAAGGCCAGGCTGGACGTGGCCTTGAGCAACCTGGTCTAGTGAGAGGTATCCCTGCCTATGGTAGGGGGGTTGGAACTCGATGATCTTCAAGGTCCCTTCCAACCTAAACCATTCTATGATTCTATAAGTGAAAACCTCAAAAGTATATTCAGGTATTATGGATAGAATAATTGTAGGTTTTAAGCTTCGTCATTCATTATCTCAGAGTATAGTCTCCTATTGGCCAGTTAGGCACATATGAAACACCTGATAACAGAAAGATCACGGGAGTAAAAAAAAGTATGCATCTGTGGTAGGTAGTGGCTACAGGGTAAGGAGGAATGCAGCAGAGAATCTTCGAGCTTCTTTCTTATCTCATCCTTCTTCATTTGTGCTATTCTGCTGTACAGAAAGTTTGCATAGAGCATAGTTGTAGTCTTGAAACTACCCATTCATAATGCATACTAGACCAAAGGGCGTGTTATTCTGTTATCAGCAGATTCTCTGTAGTCCACCTGGAAGCAAAAGTGCTTGGGGAAAGATCATTCAGTAGGAATAAATTCTTTAACAAAACACTCCTACTTTCTTTGGGAATTCTAGATCATCCTTCCATCTCAGACTACTAAATAGTGTAAGGTCTGTCCATGGCTGAGGTTGAAGACCAGGGGTGTAATGAAATGCCCTAGGGAGGATAATTATATCATTTTTTTTATAGTAAAGGATCCTTCTCTCTGGTCACAGTAAAGGAAAGCAGAGCCTCCTAATATCTCATGCATTTAACATATAGTAGAGTCCACCTCTTGGCATACGTGCTCACATGCGCACAACTTTCTGCAAGTCTAGAAAGTCTGTCCTCCAAAACACAAGTAAAAATTTAGCCTTGTTATTATTAAGTTTGCAGACTAAGGGTGCATCTTATACCTTCACGATGATCAAAGCTGGCGACTGCACCCTACTATTACTCAAAATTGGTCCTCTCTCCTCCAGCCCTCCACTAGAAACATTCTGTTACTCTTTTATGCATATGACAGTTTCTCAGATTCACTTCCTCCTTTTTGTCATCTAGCACATTCATTTTATTCTCTCAAATCTTTTCTCCTTAAGTCCTAACTCTTTCTATAAATTGCCATCATTATTCTTTGCCATTCAACGAAACCAAACTATGAAGTTAACCATAACAACCAGCAGACAGATTGTGCCTACATCTTCTGTCTAAGCAGCCCATTGAAACTCACATCCTGTTTGACTTCTCAAGCCAGAAAGAGCCGAGATTCCAGGTTCTTGCTTCTTGCTATTCTAGCCATAGGTCATCACATCTCTGACTGCTTCAGCACAGCACCCAGTTGGAAAAAGAAAAAAAAAAGGAACACCAAAAGTATTATCATATTATTATTATACTAATATTCTGCTTATGGCCTCTACTTCCCTTCGTTTCTTATTTTCCTCTAAGCAGCTCTAATGTTAATGGAAAAAGAAACCCTCCATCTCCAACCAGAAACTGGGAAAACGTCTCCTAAGAATACAACCATATCTCATACAGATTTGTCTGCTAAGGTAGGAGGCAAGGAACCTAAGTCGTCGTTTCTTATTAAGTTATTAAATACAGTTAGACGTTATTTGAGAAAATATTTTCATGTACAAACCTTCTCTTTCTCTGTTTTTTCATAGGTAAGCAAATAAATCATTCTTAAAATTTGTGTGTGAGATCATTCTTGAAGAATGCAACAGTTAGTATTATGTTATACCTGGCTGTACATTTATTTCATTTTCCTCATGAGATCAACTTATTTTCTCTTCTCTAAGGCTAAGATCAGCTGTAATTTCTTTCATGTGTATCTTTCATATTTTTATTTCAGAAAGTACATCATCTTCTACAGAGCTACATGAGTTTAAAAAACTGTATTTGTAACTTTACGGCAGGATTTCTGTTTGGCTATATGTTGTTCCAGAGGCTGGCGGTGGTTTCTCATTAGCACTTTCACACTTGATTAATTTAAACAAAGCAGAAGTCATGCTTTTTCACTACTGTGAATCCCTTTTGAATGCACCTTACTAGGATTGCAGATATTCCAGGTTGAGGGAAAAAAAACTTGCAAAAAGTTTTATCCTTTTGTTCCACTTGGAAGATCCTGTAACAGGTTCCCAACACATTGTCTTTAGTGCAGCTGTCCACTGTGATCTTGGTCCAGAGATTACGCACAACATGTGCAGTTTCCTGGAGCTTTGGGCAGCTCCTACACACAGCGTAACGCCCCTTTCTCACCTTCCCTATCTATCCTTTCTAAATAGCCCATAGCCATCCATGAAAGTCATGTGTGGTTTCCCACCCAGTCTTTGTGATTCTGTTCTGATCACTCTACAGTGCTGTCACTTCACACGGACTTCCAGTTCTTCGGGTTAGTTGCCGCAGTTTCTTATATCAGTGTACAGATTCTTGACATCTCTGAATATCGTCCTTTCTAAGCAGGAACGTGCAAGCCTCCCTTGTAGCCTTCCTCAACCTGTATTTTCTTTACTTACCCGTGTTCCCTGACGAACTAATTTAAAGCCTTCCTCACTGGATTAGCAAGTTTGTTCACAGGCTTTCTTCTCTCTCTTCACCACATGGAGCCTCTCTTCATAGCAACCTTTTTTTCAAAACATACATGAAGAAGCCAATCTTGTTAGAAATACCAGCTAAGCAGGCAGGCATTAGTCTGATGGATCTGTCTTCTACTAATCAGATGCTTGACCTGAAGAATTGAGAGGAACATTATCCGGACTGCTGTCCTTCTAAACCCTGAAACTAGAGCTGTGTGATCACCTATGGTCTGCTCAGTTTCCCCATGAGCCATATGACTCAAGTGAATGAGAAGCATCAGATAGCAGTCTGAATGAGTCTTGGCAGTCTCTGTAATTCTCTGTAGTGCTCTATCTGTGGCATTCCCTTAGCAGAACTTGTTCATCCTCCTTTGATATCAAGGCCTTGGCCCAAACCTTCTTCCACCTTCCTGCTGCTGCCAGAGGTCACCAGCTTCCAGGCTACACTCTTGTGGGAGTTCCTGTCCTCTTTCTTCTACTGCCTTACCTTGGTCATACAACCTTTCATAACTCTGAAAAGTTGAGGCTATTTCCTCAGCAGAGATTCTTTGAAGCCAGTCATCCTTAATTCAACAAAGCCTGCTCGTTTCTTCTTGCATCTTGCTCACGTGGCACCGTTCAATCAGAAAACAGTTCTCACAGGTGAGGACATTGCCAGCACTCCTGGCCCCAGCCCTATGGTAAATAACCTAATTTTATCATTATTTGGCATAATTTCTTTAGGTTTGCATTTTCATTAGTCAACAGTCCCAGCAGGCTGCTGGGGAACACAGTACTCCTCCAATTAAGGCCATGAAGCAACCCATCAGGCATACTTCTGCCAACCTGAGATTCTGCTACTTTTGTTTGAAATTTCATTTCCATTACAAATCAGAAGAAAATCCAATAGTGAAATCTAAAAGATCTTGTTTTTTTCCCCAAATAATCCGTATTTTATCCTCCAAGCATACAATTGCCTTTGCAGTGAATGGTGAAGTACTGGTGTTTTAGTCTAGTGTGGATTTTGACAAGAATTCTGTCATTTAGACCTATACTTGAGACCTTTTAGTATTTTCTTTTAACATTTCATCTGCTGTATCTTTTCACTAGTTGATAGAAAGCTGAAGCTTACAATACCAGCACTGGTATTTGATAACAAACCTTTAAATTGGCTGTTACTATTAGAGCTTGTTTATGTTAAATGGTGGTGGTTCATTTCTTTTATTCTAATACAGAATATGATTTCTTCAATTTTCTAACCTATCTGAAACAGAAACTGGTTGAGGTGATCATACATCTGTCTAGAGCCCATATGCAAAATATTTACTTTGCATTTAATCTTTTGCACCTTGTAATATTACCCTTTTTTTAAAAAAAAACCAACGTGATATAAATGCTCTATCCTATTTGTCATCTCTACAATAACCTAAAGCTGACAGCATGTGGCTGGTGATATAATAAAAAAAGTGAGACACCAACCCACTGATTGACATCACATGTTGTATTTCAGTTATGTCAGACTTTTATGTAATGATCATTTGATGATGCTTTTGTAAAGTATCTCTCTACACTTCTGCCTACACAAGATATCAGGATAATGGAGAACTGTGTAATCTAATCTTTTGCAAAAATCTGCCCTCTTTCCAGCAGCCTTTTCAAACTAAAAGTTGTAAATCCTAGTATTAAAGTGTGTATTATAAATGGTGACTGACATTTCATATTGGCCTAAAGATGCAAATCAAGGTTAAATGATTACGAATTCAAAAACCTCCAAAAAGACTTGCTACCACTGTGACTAAGGACAGTACATGAAAGTCTAGACCATTAATATAATACATTCTATTTCTAGAATGGCAGAAGAAATGAGTTAGAAGTTTATCATTTGTCACAGCTACCTGAGGATTTGTAAATGATTCACACACTATGCTCTTCCTACCTGAAATGGTGGAACAAAATGGCATTACAGACTATATTCTAAATTCACCTTTAAACAAGTAAATAAATATAGAACTTTCCCTAGAATCCATTGCTCTCACATAATTTTGAAGCCGAACAATATTTTTCTTTGCTAATGACACAAAATTGGGAGGGGTGGCTGACATGCTGGAAGGATGTGCTGCCATACAGCATGACCTGGAAAGACTGGAGAACTGGGGAGAGAAAAACCTGATTAAATTCAAAAGGGCAAGTGTAGGGTACTGCATCTGGGGAGGAATAACCCCATGCATCTGTGTCCAGTTCTGGGCTCCCTGGTTCAAGAAGGCCATGGAACTGCTGGAGAGGGTCCAGCAAAGAGCTACCAAGATGATTAGGGGATTGGAACATCTTTCTTATGAGGAAAGGCTCAGACATTTGGGTCTTTTCAGTCTAGAAAAAGGAAGACTGAGGAGGGATCTTATCAATGCTTATAAATACCTAAAGAGAGGGTGTCAGGTGGATGAGAAGAGTCTTTTTTCAGTGGTGCCCAGTGATAGCACAAGAGGTAATGGGCACAAACTTAAGCATAGGAAGTTCCATTTAAACACGAGGAGCAACTTCCTTACTTTGAGGGTGGCAGAGCACTGGAAGAGGCTGCCCAGAGAGGTTGTGGAGTCTCCTACACTGGGGACATTCAAAACCTGCCTGGACGCTGTCCTGTGCAACTGCTGTAGGTGTCCCTGCTGTGGCAGGGGGGGTGGACTAGATGATGTCCAGAGGTCCTTTCTGTGATTCTGTGATTCTTTAATAAATAAAGATACTGAAGAGATTTCAGTTTCATTACCCCTAGTGCTGGATATATGAGCTGAGAAAAGTTTTGTGCCTCATATTGGGGCATGACATAGCAGATATGCCATCTATGCTTCTTTCTGTAAGGTAAACATCTCATTCAGGCACAGCACATTTTCTCATCAATGTCTTTCCAAATAATGGCTTCCTAAATTTTGACCTAACACATTTATTCGTGTATTCATCAATACTTCTTTTGTCATCATATACACTACACACAATACTTCTGTAAGTCATCATATACACTGACCCACAGTTCAGAAGATGTAGCAAGAAAACTCTTTTCTTTATAATACGTGTCCTTTGACTATTACTGGACCACAGGACCACCTTTAAGATTGCTTCATGTTTGAGCATAAAAGGCTGGTCTATGTCAGTCTTTGGGGCCTTTATCTTTTAATGAGGAAACAAAAAATGACTGACAGCTCAGTGTTCTTAATGAGTGTTGTGGTTTAACCTGGCAGACAGCTAAACACCACACAGCCATTCACTCACTCCCGGCCAGTGGGATGGGAGAGAGAATTGGAAAAAAGGTAAAACTTGTGAGTTGAGATAAAGACAGTTTAATAGGACAGAAAAAGAAGAGAAAATAACAATAATGATAAAAGAACATACAAAACAAGTGATGCACAACACAATTGCTCACTACCCACTGACTGATGCCCAGCCAGTACCCGAGCAGCAGCCGCCACCCCATGGCTCACTCGTCCAGTTTTATTGTTCAGCTTGTTGTTCTATGATATGGAATATCCCTTTGGCCAGATTGGGTCAGCTGTCCTGGTCATGTCCCCTCCCATCTTCTTAAGCAGCCCCAGCCTCCTGGCTGACAGGGCAGTATGAGAAGCTAAAAATCTTTGACTTGGTGTAAGTACTGCTCAACAACAACTAAAACATCAGTGTTATCAACATTATTCTCATCCGACATCCAAAACACAGTACTACACCAGCTACTAGCAAGAAAATTAACTATCCCAGCTGAAACCAGGACAATGAGTTTGTCATTTTCTTCCCTACTCGTCTTTAGATTGCTTATTTGGCATCAAACCTTTGATTAGTAACTTACCGATAAAGGGATGAGGTGCCTCTTTAATCTTTCATCAGAAGGAAAAATTAGCTTATAGACAGCTGAACCAACACAGCCAGACAGCAGTGACCCCTTATGGGTGTGCACTGATTGTGGCCAAGCCCACACCTGATTTGGCTCCTAAAGGTAGACTTCAGTTTGGCTTCCTGCTAAACCACAACCAAAAACCTTATCTTAAAAGAAACTCATGGTTTTATCCAGTAAGAAACTACAACCTACAATTACATAATTATGTAAAGAAGAATAATCTGTAGATCGTTACCTAAGATTCAATTATAATGATACATTTTTCATGACATGGAGTATTTTTCCATGCTGAGACCACAAAATATTAGATTGTTTATTGTGGGTGGTTTACTACAAGGATGCTGCTAATCACAGGCTGACAATGATTGTATCAAACACTGACTTTGTTTTAAATCAGACATCACTGGGCCTGCCAGAATAGACAATACCTGAGTCCAGACAACAGCTTATTCAGAAATAAATCATAGTATAGCTTAAAAAAAATAAAATAAGATCTACCAACAAAACAACAAAAAAACCCTTGAAGTTACTCACTGGCTGGTTGCAGTAGGCTTTACTAGAAAAAAATCTGCTGCTTACAGTTTGTTTCATTATTTGTTGGGGTTTTTTTGTCTTAAAATTGTTAATTTCTGATATAAGAATTTTATAAAATAAATACACTATGATCACTGTTTAGGAAAATATATAGTCCAGGATCATTGTTTAGGAAAATGTAAGGAAAACCAGCTTTTACTGTTAAAATCTCAGGGAAACTAAACATGAGAAGAGAGGGATAATATGTGTACATAAATAATTACATTTACTGTCTTCATGTTAAAATCAGAGGTTTCAGTTATAACTAAAGGCAGAATTTGCAATGTTGTGCGGAATAGGAAAAAGCACACCAAATAGATACAACAACAATAGCTCTTAGGAGCTCATAACTATGCTGTTATTCCTCAGCCGTGACAGGGATTTTGCCCTAATTCAGTGCTAGATCAATTTTATACTGTGAGGTCCTGAAATCTTCCTGTGTCTCCCCACTTCTGCTAGCTGAATACCACACTTCAGCTCTTGAAAAAGAGGAACTATAAAAGCCAGTGTTGGTGGCTTTCTGTAAGACTAGATGACTATAATTGTGGAGACACAGTGTCAGTAGAGCCTTGCATTTATTTTCAGTCACTTTTAAGGGGTACCATTGGATCTTTGATTTCTCAAGTACTTTTAATGCTTTTTAAATAAGCTAAAGTTGTGATGAAGCCAGCATACAATGTGCTGCAGGGCTAAAGGTGCCTTGAAAAAACCTTAAGGTTAAATGTTGTTCATGTTAAAGTACTTTTAATGTAATTACAATGATTTTAAGATATTAATATAGATGAGAAACTGATCATAATCTTCCTAACTGTCATTAGGCACTGAATATTCTCTTTATTCTCTTTTCAAAGTTTCTGCATGATGTTCTTAGAGTGAAAATGAAGCAACCAGGATGCTTTGGGAGTTCCTCCATGGATCATCCTTGGCAACTGATCCAGAAAACAGCACTTGATAGGATGTGAGTCTACACAGTGTGTCTGTATCAAATGCACAAATCTTTCTGGAGGGCATTTTGTCCAAAAATGAGCATTACATCAGAGGACGATGACCATCAGCCAGATTAAACTGTAACCAGGGAATTTGAAACAGAGTGAATCCAATGCACTGAGGATGGATTAGTCAGCCCAAAAAGATAAGAGAATTGTGAAAGTTTGTAATGGTGAGAAACATTGCACTGGAAAGAGCATGGCTTGGCACTGCTGGATGTCACCCCATGGAACCATCACCTCTGTCCAGCATTCCCAGGGGATATTGGGAGCAGCCTGCACCCAACTGGTGGCTGACAGTGTGGAGTATGCATGGGGGGGCTCATGGAGGACTTTCTTTCTGGCACGTGGATCAGAGGGGTGTAGGATGCTGCTCAGGTACACATAATGCTGAAGCACCCATGTCTTCCCTAAGAAGGGCGCGCGGGTAGGTTAACCTACACACTCAGGAGTGGGGTGTGCCTGTGATCCCCAAAGCCTGGGACAGAGGGGGGATGCACATGTAGTTGTGTGTGTGCATATATGCATGATAAGAACCTCTTGGTATTGGATTTTTGAAGACTGTTTAGAAATTTGTAGGTGTTATTCATATTTTGTAAGTGTCTACTGTTGTTGATCTGTTATATTATTGATATTGATGCTGAATGTATAGTCCACTGATTGCTGATCCATCAAGTCATTAATAAATTAATAAAGTGCTTTGATCCTCATTTTGCTTTAAAGTATGTGAACTAAGTAGCATTTCCCTGCAATGAGCTGTTCCAGTAAATATTATTCTCAGCAACTGTCAGCAGCAAATCTGGTCTCATTCTCATCGATCAGTGGTACAAACATTTTTTTTAAAAGATTCTGAAATTTAAATTCTTGTCTTATTTTTACTAACCTGCATCCAAACCATGTGTGTAATCATATTTTTGTAAGAGAAGATATTTTTTGTGCTCTTTGTTCCTATTTTCTCTATTTCCCTTAATTTTGCTGTCTGAATCACTGATGTTGGACATAGATATCTAATCTCCTCTTCAAAAGCTGGATTTTGCCATTACCTTTATTTCCACCTAACCGTATCTTTTTTGGTGAAAGTGCTTAAAATTGAGTTGACAGCAGGATGAAACATAGGAAGGGAAACAGCCGAGAGATTAAATGATTGTATAGGGGGCAAAAAAAGTATATCTTAAACCCACAATTTTTAGATGCAAGTTTTACCCATCTTCATTCAGAAAGTAAATTTTTCTTGACATAATTGACCAATTTTCCAGAGAATATTCACTACTGAGGAGTGCCAACATCATCCCTTCAGGAAACGTTTACTCTTTCCCTTGGCTGAAGGCCATGACATCAGTACTTTTGAAGAGCAGAAATGATTGTAATATGTGTCAGTACAAATATTCAAAAACTGAAAAAAAATTGAGACAAACTCCTTTCCTGTGTAAAGCCTATTTATAATCCATCTTCTTAAACCTACTGAACATAGGTAACTCTGACAGCTATTAGATCAAGCATCTAAGGCACAGCTACACTAGGTTTCTTATTACCCTTTAATCCTCTTTTAAAAGATAACAGTGTCTTCACTGTTTACAAGAGAGAAGTTACATATTTTAGCCTCATCTCTCATGAAGAAGTAACAGGAAGTATATGGTTGCACAAGGTAGTTTGCTTAAAATAGAAATTTATATTTCTAAAATATAAGTATTCTGAGATTTAAAGATATGAAAGATTCTAAGAGAGAAAATAAAAAACATTGTAACCCACAGCATTACAAAAGGATATCTCATTATCTGACCAAAATCAAACTTAAAGTCTACAAACTAAGGATCTAAAATTCATAAAGGAACTGTTTTACAGCTTTTTGGTCTTAAAGCATAGCAGAATTTTAATCACTCCTCACAAAACCACTGTTATGCAAATTTATATCTAGTGTTCTAGTATGACTTTATCACCTGTTATATTTCTTCCTTTGTTAAATTTTTTGTCTCAGTACAAATCAGTACATTCTTAAGACTAAATCTTAAAGAAACATATGTCATCTTACTATTTTATTGTATTATATCATTTAGCAGTTGAGAAACACCTTAAAAATGCTTCAATCCATCCCATCAAATAATGCTCCTTGCTTTGTAGGTTGAAAAAAAAGAAAAATGTACCCACTAGTTAATTCTCAAAACTTGTGTTTTATAGCAGAACAGAAAATCATTGCTCCCTTTCTGCCTTTTTTTCTTAGGTAGACCAGCTAATCTGTAGCTTACGTTGCGTTTTCTGTTTTAGCATCCTAATTGGCAAATCTTGAAGCCTGTGCTGTCACACAAGGTTTCCAGTGATACATCTGTTTCTAATGTACAGTGCATAATTTAATGACGAGACACTCCAGTGGTCTACCCACTGCAAATTTCAGTTGTTAGAAATGTCTGGAGCAAGATGCCTTTAAATAGTAAGCACTTTCTTGGTACATTAATTTTCTCACACTTAGAAGCAGAAAATGTAATAGTAGCTGTCACTTAGTGTAAAGCTCTGTTTACTTTTAAAAGCTATTTACAGCTTAAATGCCTTGTTCAAACTGATTAGCTATAGTGGGATTTAAAACTTTTATAAGACCTATTTATTACAGTTAATGTGTTTTTCCTCAGACAGTAGTTCAGGAAATCTGTTCAATCAGCATTAGGACAAGAGTGAGTTTTTTTTCTGGCCAGACCTGATAAATATAAGCCAACTGGATTTTGAGAACAATTGAAATGAAAAACATAAAACCCTAACCTACAAGTAAAGCACTGGCTGTGTTATTTGCATTTAATCCATTTCCTTCGTATACACAAACAGAGAGAGCAAGAACAGCTTCCCAACACAATACCTCAACAGTCACAAACCCATATCCTCATCTATAATTCATCTTGGCTAGTAATGTGCTTACTGTCTGATGCTGTATCCAACAAGCCCCTTACAATGTGAAAGATCTAATTATAAAAGGCATAACATGGTTATCCCACAACTAAAGGATTGTTTGACAAACATTCCAAACATACAGAGACATACATAAACCAAAAAAATCCCAGATTTAACTTAAATGGAGAATAAATCTGCCTTCCAAGGCGAAGACAAAAAAGCACTGAAGGATGTAAAAATTCAGTGGAGACAGTTTTTTTACTACTCCAGTATCAGATCACACTGATCATTAAAATGTTGTTTCAAGTGTCATAGTCTTCATTAGAAATATTACACCCAAAGCAATCTTTTCCTCATCTTTTGTCCCTTTTCTTCATGTAATCAAGACAAATTTATCTGCATCACTCAAAGTCCTTGAATTCCTTAAAGTTGAGATGATTAATTGACATGACTAGGAGAAAGGGGGAGGTTTGGTTATTTTTTTTCCTGTGTCTTAAAATGCATGTTGGACTTCTGCTAAATAGTTTCTACATTACTGTAAAACTGGAGCTGTACTGGCTCTCAAGTTGAGTTAGGAAAAAATACATTTCAGGAACGGATTTTTAGTGCAGGATGATGAAATGCAGTAGGCTGCTATCTTACCTCACATCTTGCTCCTAATACTGCTGAAAAGAGTTGTTTCTTATATACACAGAGTTCCCCATTTCTAGTTGGCACTGCCTCCTATATCTCTGTGCTGGGAAGACTTCCTGATTTGCCCTCTACTAGGAAGAAAATAAAGTAACAGATACCATATCATCTACTTTATTATTATTTATTATTATATGATGCCTGTCAACATCAGTAATGTACCATCCATGCAGTTTGGTGGGTGAGAACAGGATCATTTCCACTCTCTGTTATGCCGTGGAGCCAGAGGGTCGATGTGCCTCTCTCTTCCAGCAGGCAGCAATGGACAGTTGTTAATGCTTTAACACACTGAACTCTCCATTTGGTCGAGGGGTTGATTTTCATAATTTTTCTTACGCTTAGGACCCTATCCCAACCTGTGTCAGGCACATTCAGCAAGCAGCTTCAGCAATCAATAAAGTTTACCCACATGCATCTCTACATGTCTTCTTTAGGTCTTTGTTTATAACCGAGCTATCAAAAGCTACTTTATAGTACACAAGTTCCCAGATTTGCATGACTAAGCTTTCAATTTTACTTTTGAGTTGTTTTAGAAGTTATATTTTTAATTAAGATAAGCAAAAAGTAAAACTCAAAGAAAACCATACAATCAAAAAGTACTGGCACTTCTTTTTCTTTCCTTTTATATTGAAGATAGCTTGATGCTATACTGCAAAGCAAATAGATCCATCCCTTTGAGGAACATGTGCCAAATTCAACATGTTTTAGTCCTATGCAGACTTAATACTATTCTTTAGTCCTAGAAAAAATAATAGAGCTTCTCAGGGTAATGAATGTCAACAATTAGAAAACCAAAAATCTTTCCATAAGCAAAACTGAAAAGATGCAAAGCTGAGCCTAGTTTATTGTTTTGCTGCCAACGTGACACTTAGCCACTAATGCCAAAAAGTTTGCAAAACTGTGAGCATACTCAGGCATGGTTTGTTAGAAATCTTGGCCAAGCTTTTAATGGATATGGACAGATTCACTGTTTGTGTGGGAAACCATGTTAATTAATTTAGCTTTTGATTTGAAATGAGGCAAGTAAGACACAGTTTAATTATGGTTTCTGCTGTGTGGGTCACCACAACTTTAACTAATACACAATAAACAATGCAAGCAGGCACATGTACAGATGACATAGTGTGAAATGAAAGGCACGTTACTCCTATCTTAAACTATATTCCATACCAAGTCTGAACAGTAATGTTGGAACAGAAGTTACTTGGAGATAAAAAAGAAAGATGAGGGCTTAGACTTAGGTGGCTTGCAGACTAATGTTGAGTGGCTACGTTGTACATCCTTACTTTGTATTGGAGCAATCATTTAGGATAATTTATGTTGCAAATAGATTTCAGGCTACACACCAGTGTATATACACGTCAGAATAAAAACTGATAGAAGAGGCCATGCTGAGCCAGACTTCCAGAGTATGAGAGGCTGCAGATTTTCACCAATTACTACGTTCTGGTCAGAGTATTGTTTTACCAGCTAGCACTGGCCAACCTTAAGAAACCTGTCAAAATGACAGTGGGCATGCTTACGTATGAAAATTACTTGCTGTAATTTTCAAACACATCAAATATTCAGCAGAAGCCCTGGATACATGGTACTTGCAACTGTTAAATTTCTTAATAATTTCAACAAAGATTAATATGGTATGACACCAATCAGAAAAATGCAGATAAGTACAGTGTCAGTTCTGATCCACTAGTCTCAACTCATGCTACTAAGTTTAATTACATTTATTTCTCCTGTATTCTGAATGTTAGCTTTGATCTGGGGTTCTTTTGCATGCTTTTGTTGGCCTATGACATAATGTTATTTAAAAATAGTATTTTGCATCTGATTGAGGTTCAACAAGTGTCAGCCCAGTTCTGTATTTTGTCACTACCCCATGAATGGAAATAACGTGAGGAAAACTTTACAATGCCACTTGCTCTCATCCAGCAAAATTGAGGTTTTGGTAAATTCCATTTGGTATCATGTTATCTAAACACAAGTTATTCAGATTAACATGGATTTTATTTCAACCAGTGAGCCCACCTTTCATTTTTGAGTGCGCAAAGTGGTGGTCTTTGATCCAAGAAATCAGTCAGACTCTAAATATGGCACTTACTAACTTAAAGGAGGGGATGCTCCAATTCTCCCATTAGTCTGGCGTTCATTCAGGCACCTGAAAAGAAATTATTCAAATACAAAGGAATTACCATGTGAATAGTGCTTCCTCACAGTTTCTGCATATGCTGTCTTGCATTTTTATCAAGACTGCAAACATGAACCAGCGTGAGAAAGCAGGTGCTATTTTCCGCTGTCTTTTGAGCATCAGTCTTTCCCAGCAGTAAGCTCTGTGTGCTAATGGCCTAAGTAAGGCACTTCACAACCCTAGAATTTTTTTTTTTAAGCTCCTGGGCTTTTGATCCAGATTTAATTATGGGGCACAACATTTAAATAAGAAGAGACAGAAAGCAAAAGCCATATGATTCTTAATGTTCTTAAGAGTATCTGAGGCAACTGCAATGTACAAGCAAGAATCTAAAAAGAGTCTAAACTATGAAGATGTTTCAGTTTCACTTCACAAATCTGCAGTTTGCACAGAATGTAGAACCGAAGTGCCTTCTGAGTCACATTTGCCTTTCAGTAACTTATCCATATTGCCTTATTAACCCTGTTTCAAGGTCTTCTGTACTGTGTAAAACAAAACAATCAAAAAAAAAGATTTTGTTCCCCGTTTTAGTCAACAAGTAAATTAGAAACTATTTAATTATGATTAATAATAATTACTACTATTATTAAAACAGCCATTGACCTGCATAGAAAAATGCTGCAAATAATCCACTGCCTTCTGTGAGATTACTCACAGAGCATTAAGTTATGTAATCAAATAACACAGGACACAGTATGTCAGTTGTAGAAGGGATACACCTAAATATTTACAAGTCACTCAAATGAAACTTAAAAAAAAAAAAACAAAAAAAAAAAACAAAAAACCCCAAAAACAAACAAACAAAAAAAAAAAAAAAAAAAAAAAAAAAAAAAAAACCAAAAAAAACCCAGACAGAAGAGCAGAAAAGAAGAAAATGTGTTTTTTAAAAAAACTGGTGTCAATCTTAGTGGAAAAAAGTGTCATGATACAAGACTGGAAGAAGAAAAAAGAAGAAAAAACAAGACATAACAAAAATAAGATAGGGAAAACGAGAAAACATTAATAGTTCAAATTTTAAAAAGGTAAGCTAACAAAAGTTAATGAACACAGTATGAATTGAAGATAAAGGCAGACAAGAGAGAAATGAAAGGTAAAGCAAAGATGTCCAGTGGTACACACAAAGTTAAAAGAAAACACAGGAAGCGTTACTAATGCTTATCCATATTAAGATACTTCATTGTGTTTCAGTCGCTAAGATTTCATGGATTTGGAGAAAAGATGTAAAATTCAGCCTGTCAAGCTAAAATAATTAATATCTGATGGCTGTACCCAGATTTCCTTTGCTTTCACCCATCACCAGTCACAATCAGTGCCATATCATTAATACAAGCTGCAGTTTTCCATTACAAACATAAAACCTGATTGCAAGTAAAGACATTTGTGCTTCTAAAGTAACTTGGATATTTCTTATATTCGATACCAAAACACAAAGTCTAACAAGATTAGATTTTCTAGCAATTTACAATCATTGCAGCACTGGCATCACAGTGCTATGTCAAATCAAGTCCTAATAAAACTTGGTATCCCTCAAGTAGTCCCCCAGTCATTGTCTTTGGCAATGAGAAGAAAAAGGAAAAGTAAAGAGGCTAAAAAAATACAGAAAGTAACAATTAGTGAGAGGACATAGAAATAATAAAAACAAAACAAGAAATGGAAAATATGTCTCAAGCATAAGCAAGTTTTTGTTATATACCATGTCATCAAGGAGCCTGCAATAACTGACAGGTGTGTATATAAGGGAAAGGATTCTCAGTACAAAGAGAATTTTCTTGTCAAAACGCTAGGGAAAAAATGTTATGACAAATATACCGCAAAGATCCGTATGCAGAAATAGGATATCTAAGGAGAATTTGTGCCTTAAACACTGTAGTTTCAAACTTTTTGAAACTGAATCCTCCCTATTTGAATTGACAGTTTGAGTAATCCAGTGATTGACAACTGAAAATGTACATTACCACTGCATCTTACGTGGCAGACATGGGTGTAGTGTCCTTCAGAATAGTTGGAAAAAACCAAAAATGAACTAAGTTTAAGAAAATTATCAGTCACAAGACATTAAATCTTATTATATTTCATTACAGCATACAACCAACCTTTTCATATATATCTTGAGTAGTAACAAATTAAGGCGAGAAAATTACGGCCAATATATATTTAGAATGACGTGGCATGAAACAAAACTAAAAATTTTTGTCTCAAGTACACTAACCCATACTTAAACAATAAGAAAAGATCACCACAGACAGCAAAACATGAATGGGTTAATTTCTTCCAAAACTAAAGGAAAACCCCACATTTTCCTGTTCCTAAAACAGTAATGAAATGTAAAAAGTACTACTTACTGCTACATCAACTACACCAAAAAGGATTTTGAAAAGCGTGAGAGACTGTCAGAGTGGCCCGAGTGTTCACTGGAAAAATGGAAAACTCACAGTCAGGTGACTGCACTCTCTTGCACTAGGCTCTTGTCACATTCTGGTTTGCATTCCCACTGAGACACCTAATCTTTACTTCACTCAGCCTCACAGAGGCTTTCCTCTTTAGTGTCTTGACTTGTATGACAAAGGAAATATCTTAGATTTGGGGAATTATTTCCCCTAAAAGTCTTTCTTTGAAACTTGAAATATTCCTGCAAAATTTTGATTTTCACAAAAAGGAATCTATTGATCAGTTATTCTCATGTTGAAGCTTCTAATCATCTCTACCTGTGTATATTCGTTGTCAGTAATTTCAATAGCCATAGAATTGTACTTAATATATAGATACTCGGTAGGAGTATAATTGGTGATATATGCTAAAACGTGTTGGATTGTAATGTACATTTGTTAAATATATTCCACAGTAACTTAACAAACAACACGCAAGACAAATTAGTTTTGTATTGCTTGCTAGTTGAAAAGCAGGACAAAATATGAAAAAAGTTAAAAAAGAAACATTAAAAACTGGTTAACAAAATTAGTTGTAAATCCTCAAACAATAGAACCTGGGAGAACTCCACTGAAAACAATGGTCAGAAGTAAATTTTTATGACTGAAATCTGAAATGGGTATGGCCATTAAGCCATTAAGCTATTAAGTTCCATTAAGCATGCCATGTTCAACAAAACAGTCATTCATGTGTTTAATTTTGGTCGCAGAGGAATTGAC
The DNA here is from genome assembly GCA_017639485.1 of Pluvialis apricaria. Taxonomy (NCBI): domain Eukaryota; kingdom Metazoa; phylum Chordata; class Aves; order Charadriiformes; family Charadriidae; genus Pluvialis; species Pluvialis apricaria. Next base: position 43,580,605 of record CM030044.1, read on the forward strand.
ATATATGATAAATATTTTCAGAATTGTAACACTAAATAGGAGTGGAACTAAACATGTGATTAAAATTTCTATTGGCTGAGGCCTTTTAACATTATCCAATCCCACTATGGTTTAGTTTTTGCAAATGTGGTTCTTGGAGGCTTAGGTAAAAAAATACAGTATTCAGTACATCACAGAAGTTTCCATGGTGTTTAAAGCCAAGCTTCGAAGTTAGTCCGTAGACTTCATTAATGTCATCTATATCTGAGAAGTGTTATTTTAAAATTTTCAAAAATCTTCTGTTAGTTTGGGAAACAGGTGAGAAACATTATTTATACACATGGGTGTTTTCTGCTTTAAATTGCTACAAGTCCTTTACATGTAGAGGATTTACATCAGCCAAAGATATGACATAAAATGACCGCTCCTTAATGCACTTCACTTGGAAAAAAAAAACCCAATAATTTCTACGGGGCAGCTGAGTTTCTGAAGAATTTCCAAAGTCCATAGGAAGCACTCTCTTCAGTTGTTTCTGCAGAATAGGAAGATATGGCTCCTTGCATATGCACGCAGCCTTTGTTGAGTTACCAAGGTATATTATCAGAAACTGTAGTGTCACATATTTTTAAAATAATGAAAGGAAGACAAAGAGCACATTACTGATTCAGAATGAGGACCTGTTGTAGAGCCAGTATTAGAACATCACAATTTTGGCAATTTACTGCTATAAGCAGTTCTGTAGCTCATTATTTTCTACACAAAGCCACTTTAAAACCTCTCATATGCTTTTAATATATAACTTAGCATTAGGCAATTACCACTTCCTCTTCAGTTTTCAGCCTTTTAAGTCTTTGAACTCTTAAAATTACAGTGTTCTGACAATTTTTATAAAACCGCAGGGAAAGCAAAACATGTTTTGCTCACCAGGTCACAAGCATTAAAAAAGTGGGTTTGCTACAATTTCTTCTACTTTAAAATCTTTTCAATTAGTGGAGGGTCAGACTTAGTCTTCAAATTGCAAGTTTTCTTATCAAATAAGGTAAAATTTAGCAACCCGCATGGCATGTATATTTGCTGCAGACTCAGTTACTTACATAAAAGCCACTATATGCTGCAGGGAGGAGAGAATGATATTCATGGAAGAAGAGTAGGGGATTAATTGTGGGGTTTTTTTGGTTGTGTTTAATTCTATAAAGAATATTCAAAATATTGAAAAATTAAACCAATATTAGAAATAATGAAATCTGCAGTTATTTGCCTGCATATAACATGTGTGTGATACAAATGTGCACTTTCATATTTGATGCCAATGTAGACATTTTGAAGTTCCTTTTCTTGCTATTTCTTGCCAGAGAAATAACAAAGTTCACAAGGCAAAAAAAATCAATGTCTGCATTAAAAAAAATACTTTCGATTACTGTTTGTATGAAAAAGTCAAAGACAGTACTGGCACTGATATTTGGTATAACTGTTCAAAATGAAATATTGAAGGTCTTGTGATAGAAAAGATACATCATCAGTGAAGCACTGGCAAGGCACCGAGAGGAACAACTAAGAAAAAAACTACTAAACTTCTTTTACGTCCACAACTTTACTCCCTAGAGCTTCAGATTAAATTTTAACACCTGGTATTCATTAATGACTAATGAAAGAGGATTCAGCACTAAGCCTATCCACTCTTGATATTTCATCATCCACAAATGACCACCCAGCTTATCCGACTTTTAATTCGTATCCTGTTACATATGGCCAGACTTTAAACTGTAACTGCTTTTTTGTTAATCTTATTGACTGAATATTGCAAGGTAACAAATTCTACATTCAGCTTTGTTTACTATCACGGTATTTTAAAGGCAAATGCCGTCCAGAAGATGATCTTGGCACAATAAAATCTCTTGACAGATCCTTCAAGGCATGGAAATATTCCAGGGAACTATTACAGTACAGAATGCAAAAGGCTGCGGGCATTGCATGGGATGATGACAAGAAAATCAAGACCAAAAGCAGATGATGCATTTCAGATGAAATTTTTTCAAGTAATAGCTAAATACTGGCAAAAGGTTGAAGGATTCCTAAACATAACCATATTACACAGTTTCAGATCAAAGAATATTGTTTCAGTGGTTGCAAAGAATTGAGCATTTGCATTAGGGAACATTTGCAATTTAGGGGCAACCTTACTGTTTTAATACTTCATTAATGCCAAAGTTTTGCAAGCAATTAAATACAAAGGAAATACAGTACATTGATTATTTATATAACATTTATATATCAGAAAGATGTTTCTCAACACAGACTACAAAGGAAAATGTCAATAGCTGTATTTAATCATTCTTTCAGGACCTCACTAGAGAAAAATAATCTAGTTACAGTTCATGTCACATGTATTCTTAATACCACTTGTAAAATCTATCAATTTGAAACAGCATTTAAGAAAGATATGCTCTATCTACTTCGTAAATATACATAAACATAAAAGCAAATTACAGCAGAAGTATAAGTAATTAAAAATGATACTATCAATCGATTTTAATGGATTTAAAAATTACAAAATGGTTCCATTTGTATTTATTATTCCTTAGGACATATAACAATGGCTGTAAGTTGAAACACAGAATTGGAGGGATATATTAGAATATAAAATAATTCTTTGGTATTACTGGCAATCATGTCCTAAATCCTTTTCAAAAACATGTCAAGTATCTTATTAGAAGTAGTCATCATCTTCCCTTGTAATAACTGAGCAGTGTTTAAGACTTCAATTTCTACATTTAGAAAACTACTTTTAACAAATTCTTTTCCTTACAGTGGTGGATTTCATGATGAGAAATGTGATTTTTCATGATGAAAACAACTAAATGAAGAACTTGGGAATCTGCTTCTGTCTTTGGACTACTGATGCCTGCATTTTCTTGAAAATGATAGTTCGGAAGCATCATTTCTGACTTTTGAGTTCCTCATTTCTCAGTGCCCGATTCAAGACTGGTGTCTCCTTTGAGAAGGCTGGTCCCTCGAGACAGATGAAGTCAACAGAAACTGTACTTGAATATTCAAAGTTCAGTCTGATAATAAGCCCTCTGAAAAACCCAACCCAAAGCCAACCAAACAAAAAACTGTCTATGTCACAAGTTTTGTGAATCTAGTGTAGATACTTTTGATTTCAGTCTCTGTTATTATTCTCTTCCCATTTGTAAAATGTGATAGCAAACTACTTTGCTTTCAAGGGTTTCAAGGGTTTTCAAAGGCGAGTGAATTTTGGGAAAATACTGTACAGGCAAATGTCAGAAGAAAGCCCTCAGGTAAGTAAGTAATTCTTTCTTTGGAAAGTAGTTTGAATGGTATTAAGTAAGATGGCCAAGGGCTACACATTGAGCTAAGAAAGGGAAAGGAAAAAGGAAAGCACGGATTAATTTCTGACTGAATATCATTCATCCTATCCATGGCACGAATCACAGAACATAAGGAAAACACAACCTGTAAACACATAATGAAAAGCCATACTATATGGTTTTCAACTCCAAAGGTAACTGATGTTTTTTCTTTTCACCAGCTGAATTTGCCACCTTAAAAATATGTCTTCTCACTGTGACGGCAGAGACCCTAATAGCTCTGTATGCTGTGCACTTTAAATATTTTGATAAAGAGGTGCTTTCTTTACAGGTTCAGACAATTAACAAACTGCGAGAATTCTTTCTTCTCTGCAACCACATGAACAGTCCCAGGTCTGCTGCTCTTCTTTCTGTATCCTCACCAGCCAGCACAGAGCTGGAAGCAATCTGCTGCAAGAATGCCCCAGTAGCAGGTATCTCCCCTTGAAACAAAGAGAGTGTGACATTTAGCATTGCTGTTAGTTGCCAAGGCTTCTCTGGCTCAGTCTAGTCAAAGACTGGCTCTTGCTTGGGACAGTTTATTTAATCACAATTTAAGCCTCAAAACAAGGGCCTGGAATACAAGCAGAGCTTCCAGAGGAAGCCAACCTAAGAGTCTAGTTAGCCCATGTGCAGAAGATAATGCTCTAATTGAATCAGAGCCATGCTGTGTGGTTAATTTACTGTGATCTATCTTCATTTTTCCAATCCATCTGGCAGTAACCAAACTCTGGCTTCTGGAATTCTCAGGCATTTTCAATAAAATACACGTGGTAGCTGAAATACAGGTTTCTCTGCAACGACTGATATTCACGCTTTATCTTAATTTTATGATGTATATGCTATATGTCGAAATACATGGTTTCAGTTTTCCAGAATAGTTCTATTTCTATAATATAAAAACATATGATCTATTCTAGGGAAAACAATTCCCATTACTTACCATGACTATGACTGTACATTAACTTCACTTAACATGTATAACATTATGTGATAGACTTGTCTTCACCTATTTAAATGTTTTGCTAAAAGGCTACAAATTCCAAGCTCTCTCCATTGAACAGAACATTCAGAGTTCTGCACCTGGCTCATTGCATGACTCTTTAGTAAAATATTCTTTCAAACAATACCACAAAACAAGTTAAGTTAATTACTAGATAGAATAAAACTCCCTATTCTACCATCAAACAATCAAACTAATATTTTCTTGAATTTGAAGCAACTACACTTACTTTATTTTTAGTTCGGTAGTCTGCGCAGTGAATTTAGTTTTAGCATTAAATAATTTTATTCCTTTAGTAGGATCTCCAACTACACGGTGGCCCTAGGTAACCCTGCTTGACCAGAAGGTTGTGCCAGATGACCTCCAGAGGTCTCTTCTGACCTCAGCCATCCTGTGATTCTGCAATACATAAAAATGTATTTAAAAGTCATCCAGCCAATTTAGAAATAGACTGTCAGGTTCTACTGGTGTGGCTTCCTTGATTTTGGCTATCTACCTTCCTTATATATATATATATATATGATTTTAAGAATGGTTGTTAAATGAAGCTGTTCCTTTATTCTCCCTTCTACAGCCACTTATTTAGCTCCGTCTAGGTTCACCTATCTGAAGTCAGAGAGCTTGGATTTGAGCAGACGTCCCTGGGCCCCGGTTATTACCATTTTTTCTTTGATAAAATGTTCTTTGTAGAAATGATTTAAGAATATTCTCTTAAAGGTGGAAGTGTCCAACTACCTGCCTACCTCAATGCACAGTTGCATCTTCGGATACTTCACATCATTACAGGATTGCAAGGGTATTGAATGGGTAACTGTAACTATTGACTGTATCCAGTTCTCCATATGCAAACAGAAAGCTAAAAATCTTTAATGGCAGGTGGCACACACTGTATATAATTGTATTGCAAACGTTCTGCTTTATCTGATGTGTAAGAGTCTACATCTGATGTTTGAAAAAATAATCTGTGTTGTAGTTGAAATAATATGACTAGCAAACCTGATATAACCTGATGCAAAGCTGATCTGTATGTGAGCTGAGTCCTTTGAAACAAGAATGAGATAAAGAATGTTAGTTCTATATCGGGCTTGTTACACAGCTTGAAAGAACACGCAAAAAAGCATAACATTCATTATTTTAATACAATGTTAAGACTATAATGAGAACAAAATGGCATAGCATGTCCATTTTTCATGAGAGGTGTTATAAATAAGAACAGGAAAGGAAATAATATCCATCTATTTCACTTGGCCTAAAGCATAACAGCTCTGACTAGAAAATTGTGGATTAAAAAAAAAAAAGCAAAAAACCAAAACAAACCAAAACAAAGAAAACCCAACAACAAAAAGCAAGTTTCAAAATTAGAACCACCTTCCAGATCATCATTGACATGAAAGTTAGGGAAACAGCAGCAGTTTTTTAAAATTAGTGTTTACTTGCAGGATAAAAAGGAGTGTTTGGGTTTTTTAAATGGATCCCACAAAGGAGACAGTCTTCTTCTGAGAGTGCTCCACTTACTGGAAGAATGGGTAGAAACTACCTTTGCATGGAAGAACACAGAGTAAAAAATCTAGGCAACACCCCCAAAAAGAAAGAAGCTCAATACTGATGACAGTTATGCACAGAACTTACAAAGCAACACAACACAGGGGATCCCTGAGCTGACACAGAATGAGCTGTCGTGTCTAGCATGCATGGCTCTTTCAGTATCTTGCACTGAACATCTGAAGATTGTATCCTAAAAACAGAAAACTTAACATTTCAGCATCCGGAAGATGTTTTCCACAGTTTGTAATAAATTCTTTTCCCCCCCCACTGAAATTGTAACCATTGACTTAAGGGACAGAGCACTTTGGAGTTTACTCCAAAGCAAGAAAATCTTGCTAGCTGCATTAGCTTTAACATTATAAGATAAATTATTTTACATGAATGACTTAGAAAATGGAACCATAAATAACACTAACAGATATTTTTTACTCTTCACTCTTTTATATTAAAGATAAGGAAGTAATTTTAAAATTTTATTTCAGGTAAATGGATGGGGAACTGAAGAGTTTGTGAAACATTTGCTTTATGGTGCCCATAATACAAAGAAAAAATAATTAACAAAAGATTTTTTTTTCTATCAATCAGAGATGTCTTTTCTGGAAGATTGTGAAGGTACTGAAAACAGATACGTAATTTCTAAAAAAACTAGAAGATAATTTCAGAAAAATTGGTGACAATCCCTTAGCTTAACTGTAACAACAGCTTAGCCAAAACTAAACAGTTGCTAAGAGAATCATCTCGTTTCTGCATTGCCTGACCACAGCACTGAGTTTTCCTGATGTACATGTTATTTATACCTACAGGTGTCTTCTAGACACTAGATACTAAAATGCCCAGATGAAGAGCAAATTCAGAAATACAAAACTGTGTATAATAGTAAATACTAAGCATAACAACAAATACAGTTTCCCTCTTTTAAATGCTTAGTGACCTGTGAGATGAGTCTAAGTCCAGGCATGGACATGAGAAGCCATCAACAAAACTTGCATGAATGACTGCAACCAGGAAACAGTCAGTTCATTCTACGACTTGTGCATGACACATATTTGAAAATAGCATCTTGATGATTTTAAAATTTACAGTAAAACAGGTTAGCTAATGCTATTCTTGCTGTAGAACTACACCCACCGTTTTAAAATAGGAGCAGGATATTAATGATTACCTGCCTCCTTCCACCTGTCCTCCTCCTAACATTTTTCCTATTTTCCTTATCTACATGCTAAAATTAATTCAGGAAATTGTGGCATATTGAAAGTAATTTAACGGCTTCAGTTTGTTTTTTTTTTTCCTGAAACTGGGTTTCCTTTAGTCTTTTTTCTCGTCATTTGAACTAAGCAAGCATATTTAGACAGAGAACATCACATGTTTTAAAGTCCTATTTATTTATCTGTCCTATTTATAAACCCTACTCATTTATTGAAACACAAGATACTTTCATAAGTGGGCTTGCTAAATATTTGCATTGGCAAAACTTTCAAAACTTCAGGAAATTTGTTTCAATGACCACTGCTAAGTGTAACAGTATGTTAAAAGGTCTTGCTGTAGCATCTTGCAAAAATGGTCAAAACATACATGGTATTTCAAGGCAACCCTGATGAACTTTGCAATACTATAGATAATTCTTTCTTTCTTCTTAAAGTGGAAGAGCACATAAGATTTGACTGGAGTGTTCAACATGTTCCATTGGATCTTTTTCCTCCCTAGTAAGTCGTTGTATTTAGAGATTTCAACGTGTCTTATTCTTATATGTGAAGCATTAAATAGAGAGTGGGATATGTAAATTAATGAATATATGTGTGACAAGAACTTTGTGTATTTCTTGCAAGCCTTCTGTCAAAATCATTAGTGCAGAAATGCTCTCACATTAGTATGATGGAATAGTTGTTTTCCTTTGTGAAAACACAGGTCTGATCAGGTTGCTAAGTCTATAGGAGCACATTTTAGATCCAACAATAAAATCTAGGTATCGCTGTTTAAACTTGTTTGAAACTGAGCTTGCCAGACCACTCCTTTAATCTCTTGGAATTCACACCTCACTGCAAGTGGGTTTGTGTTTGGACAAGGTCTTCATTTTCACCTTCTCCACCATTTCCTGAGGAAAACGAACAATTTTGCTGGGGTGTAAGTCAGCTCGGGGTTTGTTCAGTGACAGCTTTCTACACTAAGTAGGCATCTATGTGCATGTATTTCTTTTGGAAGAGTTAATGCATAGATTTACTTCCAGTAAGTGACTTCTTTTTGTTTTCTATTTTAAAGATACATAGAGCTCACTGAAAGCAGAGTCAAGAACGGTATACACTGAAGCCTGCTATGTATCCAAAGAAATCATACAAAAGTCAAGGTACCTGCCATCACTAAATACAATTCTTCAAAGACGTCTAGATGAAAAGGACCAGACAAAGAAGACTTTGGGTAAAATTCTTCTGACTATATTGTTAACGACACCTGATGAAGGGTGATACAGTATTTCCTTACTCATTTAGTCTGTGATGCAGAAAAGCATCTAAGCATTAATTGACCTCTATCAGAGCCTGACATGTCACTTTCCCTGGTGATTTGGCTGAGAAAAATCTATCCAAAAAGTATCAGTTTAACGCATACTATTAAAAGTGTTTTTTGAATATCATATAGAAAAAGGTATATTCAGAACCGGACAAAACAAATCAAGTACAAGGCTGCTAAACATTAGGATAATCAAGAAGAATTACTACTCAAGCATGCTGGAACCTCCAGCTTCCACGTTATCTTGGTTTTCAGTGGCCCTACATTTGGATTTACTACATGTAATGTATTTCCCGCAGTTCTCATCAGGCTTAACTGAGTCCAGTGCTTGCAAGATGTCCTTTAGAAAGTGTGATCAGGCAGAATGACCTAATGTAACTTTTTCTGAATATATGTATGGCCTTATTAAAGGGAATACAGGATCATAATCGAATAAAGTTTCTGGGTAGGTTTTTGTCCTGAACACTCCTGTTTTCCTTTGAGCCCAGAAAAATCTGTTCACTCTGAAAGAACATTTGGAAGTATTTTGGTGTTTTGCACCATCTGAATTGTTTAGAAAAGATTCTTCTGTCACTTTGATCTCTTTCTGTTCATGCAGCTTCAATTAATGATTTAATTAGCCAAAAATTTAATTATTTAATAAATGAAACACCAACACTGCTGCTTTTGTCAGCTCCAATATAACATTGAGGCCAGAACTGATAGCAAAATCTCCACATTGGCTTTATACCTTTAGCAAGAAAGCACCAACCCATGAAATAAAGGAGTTTCTATTGGGAAATTCTTCTATCAGCTGTCCTGGGCTTACTCAAATTCTCTTTTGCTGCCACAGATCAAAAAGTAAATGTCATGACACACTGATAAAATACCAGAATTGGATGTTATATTTTTCATCAAGGTATAATTTTGCAGTAGTACACTATACTTAATAAGGTGTTTAATCATTTAGTATTAGAAAAGACAACTGATGGGATGAAACAAGGGAATAAAATCAGTTTGGACTAAAACTTTCCTTATATGTGTATGTTTTCCTAGTTGTATTTCAAAGTTCACAGCATCAACACCTACACAGCTTATTTTTCCTTCTCTTATCGATACACCAATCACTTCTTTATTCATCATTTTGCAACATTGCCGAAATAAGAGAATTCATCACTTCTGATGACTAAAAAAAATTCTGCATTATCCTCCAAACACTGGATGAGTGCTTAGTCTAGACTGAAAATTTAACAGCATCTGTTCCCACTAGATGTTCATGCATACAAACATAAACATGATACAGGAAAGCATCCATCTGATGAATTGAGGAGAAATACATTTAACATATCTTTGTCATAAGGCTTCAGTAGGTCATCAGTTACTAAGCAGACTAATTAAAGAACTGTAATAAACCATAAGTCAGAATTTATTAGTTTTAATGGAGAGTAAAATCGTGCAAGCTTTTAGGGCTGAAAATAAAGTGAAATATTCAATAGGACTCTTTATTCCTTAATAACCTGAATATTAAGTTTAAAATTACCTGAGCTGTTAAATCCTACTATTTTTCTATTAGAGTTCAGTTCCTAAACTATTTTTGAAAATGGGGTATAGGTCCCATTTTTTATATAATTGCAGTGTAAATGAAGTTAAACATAAAATGTAACAAAAGTGAAGGAAGAGAAACAAAGGGATTTTATATTTAACTTCTGAAAACAAAGAGAAACTTTTCAGAAGTGCCACAGCACTAGTTCATTGTTTAACTTAGCTCATGCAGCTGCTTGCCTGTGTTACTAAAGTGCTGTGCAGAACTACAGAGAAGGAGTCACAAATTCAATACAAGAGTTGTATGAGAATAAGGGAATCGGGGTTGATCTACCTGGCACAAATGTTCTGGCCCCTTTACCTGGAACCTGCCTGGAAATTCCAAATACACTTTCTGAAAGTTTATCACATCATCATATACTTCAATTTTCCTTGACATATTTAAAGCTACCACAAGTTAGCGATGCTTTTTTTGGTTTCTGTTCACCTTTCTCTGATGTAACAGTGGCAACCCACTGTCCTCGAGAAGAGTTCAGGACCAATTCCTAACTAGGATTTAAAGCAAAGATATCACTATGCTAAATCAAGAACATAACTAGGTATTACCTATACACCACTTAAACCTTTTGCGTGTACTTTCCTGGGTGATAAAAGCCATATTATGTGAAGGGTACCATGTGCCACAGATGTATAAATTATCAAGCATCACCTGTTAAAACTGAAGAAAAGTAAAACCTGGAGAAATATACATTGCAAGAAAGGCTTTAGAATGTCTTACCTGGCAAAAAAATCTCACACAGAAAGGTAAAATAATAAAATATCTCTCAGTTCCCCAGATGAATTTGCTCTGATTAAAGAAAAGTATTCTCCCACAAGGTTTTTTTCTTACAAATTACCATTATAAAGGAGCTAGCTAGGTTTTCAAGCCTCTTCTGATTTTTTTCCCCCTCAAAGAAAAGATCTAGATTTTTCTTTCTTTAATGAGGACAGTTTAAGACAATGTTGGAAAACATTTGTGCTGTTGCTAGTATCAGCATTTGAAAGAAGCAAGTAAAATAATCATCATTACTAAAAATAAAAGATGAGGCGGTCTAATGAAAAAATCCAGAAAGAGTTTGAATGATGGACTGAATGAGGAGAAAGAGAAAAGAGAAGGCAAAAAAACCCAAAACAGTAAAACATGATCATATTTTTATTATAATTACCTATGATAATTTTTAGAGAAATACTAGTAACCAATAAAACAAGTTGTGGACTAATAGCCATTTGTACTATGAGCTTTTTATCACAAAAGCTACTGTTGAGGCATACCATTTAAAGACTAAAGGACAAGATAGAAAAAGGTGCATTCATACACTAGATGAAACATTAAGCCCATTGGGAAAATATGAATGGTTGTTACAGAGGGTACGATGATACTTACTTTTGCAGTTTTATATTTATATTTGCTTGTGCATGTTTGCAGGCAAGAACTCAAAAGAATCTAAACCTTTCCTTCTTCGTCTTATTCAGTCAGCCATGTGGCATGTGCTGCTCTGGTGAAATATTTGCACTAAACAAACTGTAACTACAAAGCATGCACTGATGGATAGCACTGTCTTCCTGTGGAAATATTTTATTTTTTTTTAACTCGGGAAATTCTAAACACACTGCCACCCATCCTACTGAATCACAGAATAACTGGATTAGTTTGGAGCTGCAGTAATATCACAGCAGTCACTAATTTTGCATGGAAAATAAATAAATAAATCCTACAAAGGCTTGACACTCTCCCAGCTTCTGAAATAATGTATTATTAAAAACAAATTATGGTGTGTCAAACTGTATCGCATTATGATGTGATGTGGTTGTAAAGCAGACATAAATCCTAGACTTTGGGAAATAAATTTATGATGTGCTGTGTAGCTTCATGTCATGAAATGAAGTCACAAAATTATTTTAGAGTGTATTACTGGAAGCAGCTTTATTTCCCTCCAGTATATTTTAAACTCTCAGCTGAGTAAAACTTGTTCAGGACAGGACTCTGATCTGGATTCTACTGAATTCATCAGATACTGCGTCAGAACCTTTAGTCTAAGGGCAAGATGAACAGGAAACTTATTATCAATATAAAGGTTTTACTTACAGTACCCAACTCAGATAGATGCTGCAAAAATTAGCAAAAATTAGTGCATAGTCCTTGCATATACGTGCTTAAAAATTATTTTACAATCCAAGATCAATGCAGAATAGGGCTGGAACAGAGGAGCAACATGACTTGCCTAAGGTTGTACAACAGACAGAGGTTAGCAGAAGAAATAAAACCATTCAGTCTACAGCTTTTTCTGGATCATGATCCAACCTTACTTGTATTCATCCTTACTGACACTTCAAATAACACCTAGTTCAGTCAGAGAGACACTAGCAAATAGTACAGGTAAGCAGTAGTTTAACATTGCAGAGCAAAATACACCCTGCACAGAGGTCCAATAACTGCAGAAAAGTTTTGTCTGCATAAAGCTGTTCCAAGAAAAGCAATGGCACTCAGCACTCACACCACATGCCCCATAATTCAATGTATGAGATGCACCGTTTGCCAAAATCATGTCATTTCAGATAACTTTCTGCTTTTTTAGTATCCCTATAGGCACTAGAATCATAAGAGAAAGAAGGAAAATCATGATTGCAATATGAGAACAGAGAGAGAGAAAGTACACAGGCTTCTCCTTGTTAATGTTTCCTACTTAGCTATAATAATAAAGTTTTCTCATAGGTCTGACCAGGGAGAATTTGTTGCAATAGCAGGTTTCTGCTTGACAGAAAAACGTCTTTGTATTGAAATTACTCTCCAGTCAGCATTTAATGTTTCCTTCACAATCTGGTAGTCTTTTCAGTTTGTCTCTGACAACTGCACGAGGCATTTTACACCTGAGCTAAAATCAGAAATATTTTTGTTTTCCCTGTCCTTAACTTCCAATGCTTTTTTGCTTTACCTAGACTTAGTAGAATTTTGAGCTTCTCAGGTTTTGTCTAACTTGGCAACAAATCCATCACCAATTGACTACATCTCATCAACTTCAGTGGTGCTGAATTTGAATCAGTCCTGAATATGACAGTAAAAATATCCGAACTATAAAGGGAAATCATCTGGCACTTTCTGCATCGCAGCTGCTTCCTGGCCTACTGACTGGAAACTGGCCTAGTATTTGCCCGTACGAGGGTAGTGTCAGAAAACCTTTGCAGCCCTGAACAAAGTTTCTCCACTTGAACTTCATTCTGAGGCATAACTCCAGACAGATTAGTTAGCCAGCACAGGCATTACAATATGAATATCACTTACATGCCACTATTTTCTTTAACACTTATTGGGGTCTTTGATCATTTTCAAGGATGATAATTCAACAGAGCTTTGTCCAAGTATGTACCTTTCATACGTATGGCAGACATTAATGTTTAAAGGTCTCCATTAATGACACAGATTTCAGATGAATGCTTCTGTTTAATCTGCTATTATACTAAAACTGTTAGCCCATTGTAGAAGGAATTGTCTTCTTAGTCATATAGGAATATTTTGGCTAGAATAGGTGGCTCCTGCCCAGACAAAAGGGTCATTCAAGCTAATATTGTGTCCCTGGTAGTGACCAACACAGGATCCCCAGAGGACAGCTGAGGGCAGGTCAGATGAAACACACAGTCATACTTCCCTAAAATAATTGTCTTGCATTTAAGCTTTTTATAACAGAGGCATTTCCCATTTTTCTACACGGAGATTGTCAACAAAGAACATATCTTGAAAAACGTCAGAATACATACAATTACTACTCAGAAAATATGATTCCAAGTAATGGACATCAGAAAATTACTGTGAGCTGACAAAGCTGTATCTTCAATTTAAGTACTGCCTTACTATCAATCTAGTGAGACTTAATCATGGGCTTATCCTGTTGTATGTTAAGGTGTAGCATATATTGTTCATGGTATATTTTAAATATCTTTATCAGCTGGGTGGTAAATTTACAAAAACTATTTTACAGCCCCTCTTGAATCACAATATACACACGGCCATGTACGTGCATCCTTATTTGCATTCATATTCAGTAGTCTGACATTTGAATTTAAATATGCATTCATATTTTGAAATAGCCTGATTTTATAATAGCATGAAATCCATGAAAATACAAAGGATGAGTGCACCCTCATGCTTTAATTAACATTAGGTTAACCTGCGAAGTAGTGAAATGTCAATTTCCACTGACTACATGAGGGATAAGCTAAACCCTTAGGCCAGAAATATGTGCTGTCCAGTAGACTATAAAATAAATAAATAAAAATCTCAGTTGTGTCATTCTGAAGGGATTCAAGTATACTTCAATAGTGCCATGTGTGCTGGCTGTTAGTGTGCGAGCAGTTGGGAAAGCATAAGCCCACAGGCAAGGAAGAAGGGACTGTAGAGTACATACTAGCAGAAATATTTAGCATGAGACGAGACTAGTAAAAAAGAGCTTTTCTCTTATCCACCATGTATATCAGAAATACAGTGTGTTGCCAGAAAATCTGTCTTCAAAGGCTATCAATAAATAAAATAATAAATTGTTTCTAAGATGTCATATTAATTTAACATGGAAAGAGCTCCTAGCACATTTGTAATATCATTTACCAGTACAATAACAATAGAACTATAAAAAATCTAATTGCTACAAGTACTGAGAGTATGACAGTGCACACTGCTGGTGGCATGCACTGAGGACTGCTGATGAAGCCCATTCCCTTCAGTGAACTGTAAAATAAAGCACTCTGATTTACTGTCTCATGTGAATGAACTTGACAGCATAATTCTAGAATCTATTTTAGCCTCTGTTTGGTCAATTAAAAAAAAAAGTGAACATGAAATTTATGTTAGTTACATGGCGAGCTGTCAAGCAGTCTATTACAATGCAAAACCAGTATTTTGACTTACCTCTGGAAACAATGCAGCAACTGATCTTTTTTCTAAGTCTTCAACACAATGCATTATTTGAGCTACAATAAAAACAACAGAAAAATGTCTTTTAGTCCTTTAGGAATTCTTGGCAAGCACTGCGAAAGGCTGGTAACAAAATTAGTCATTTTTCCTGTGCTGTCTTCCACAAAAATAAAATACATTTAAAGTAGTTTCTTACTGTGAGAGACACAAGCCGTAATTGCTAATGAACCTATTACAGAGGAAGAAAAGACTGCACACCCAAGAGGCATATCATATCTTCTAAAAATTATAGATGAAGATGTCACCATATAATCTGTTTTTAAAATGGACAGATATTTGTTGCCTTCTTCAAAAGGGTTAAAAGTTTCTGATTAGCTTTTGGGTCATGTATCACACTTGGAGTGCCTAAGCTTAACGACACACTTCATTGAACTCCATCTAGCAAGCTTCATGCTTATGAAGGTGTTCCTCTTGATTGCTTTTCATCTGGGCTGCAGAGCGATTTGGTTGGAGGCTGACATTGATTAAGTGGAAGAGAACCGTGTTTTACTGTGACAGCTGCTAGGCCTCTGTCAACAAATCAATGGGGCTTTTTCCCTTTTTTTCCCTGTGCTTTTTTTTTTTCTTTTTCTTTTTTTTTTTTTTTTTCCTGGTCTTCTTAGCTCTTCTGTTAGCATCCTGCTGTTACTGGAGATGAAAAACATCTTTATAGCTGTCTTGTGATTGAACATTTTCTGATTTGCCAATCATATAAAATGTTTATCTGACGGGAACTAGTGTCTTTGTCCCTGGATTCTCCAAGCTATAGAGAATACACAGGAGGGAAGAGTGTACAGTACCAGAATAAATGTTCTAGAAAAAAAGCTGTTTCTTTTTGTATGGACTGATGCACAAATAACAGTGTCTGTGTAAATAGTACATCAATATATTATTGTACTAAATAGTGCCAGTTTCGAGCTGTGAAACTTGGCTTTGACGAAATAATGTGGAGGAAAGCTTCTTTCTGTTCTTTTTTAAAATACTTAAAACCAAACAGTCTATATTTCTGGTCACAAAGCTTTGTAGGATTCCAAGTTAATTTCAAATAACGCTCAATTGACAAAGAGCTTAATCTTGATTCTCTTAAAGTCATTTTACACGGTTCTATTTTATATATTTGTTTCATGTCAAGCATGACACAAATTTTCTACATGACCTCACATTTCTACTATTTTTCTCAGTATTTTTTTCCAGATTTGTTTTAGGAACAGAGCAAAATTTTCATTTGAAATTTCTTGCTTTTTTAAAATTTATTTTCAAAAACTGATTGAGGCGTTTATTTATAGAAAAGCAATTAAAAGCTTCTTCTTACATATGTTAGTTCCGTAGCATGAAATGTTATCCACATGGGCTTAATTTTGTGTCATTAATTGGCTGTTCCACGGTCTAAAATATATATTTTTATTAAATTAAAATTTAAAAAATTAGGATGCTTAAATGAAATGTAACAAATAAATCATTAGTCTGAGTTATTTTCCAAACACCTAGTAGGAAAAAGTATCTAGTAAGCAGAAAATGAACTTTCTGGATTAAATCAAAGAAACCCTCAAATTAAAAAAGCAAGCAGGAAAAAAACAAAAGATTATAATGTAAGGGGCAAAATTTATTATCAAGTTGAAGTTGAGAGTAAGTAACAAGTATAAAAATAGAGATAAAAGACCAGCATCAGATTACTTTTAGGAGGTGCTACAAAATTTATAAAACACCATTGTATTGATGTTTCCCTTTTAAAATATGAATGCATTGATATAAAAGCATGATGATTCCAATAGTTCAGATGAATCATCTACAGGCTTATGTTGTTCTACTGGAGATTAGACAGGCGAAGTATTTCCACATGTGAGTGGTATAAAAGCTTTCCTTGTTGGCATCCCTTATCTTCCAGTTAAGAAAGATAAATTGAACACACATATTCACAGCTACATACAAAACCTGCTCTATTAGAGTTATACTCATAAAAGTTTCAAATATATATTTATATATACATAAAACCTCTATTATGTGAAAACACTGAAAACCCAAAATAGGAGGATTTTGTTATACAGAGAACTGCTCAGAGGGTGCCTGTAGATAAAGAGGATTGCAACTCCTTCCTATGCAAATGATGCCCCAAGAGGCAAAACATTCATTTTGGAAATACAACAGAGAAGAGAGAACAAAAATAGGATGTTACCATCAACTTATGTAAAATTTCCTCTGAAATTTCTGACACTACCCAAAACTTTTAAGTTTTATGGATTGCAGAAAAATAGATTCAGAAAGCAACTTACTTGTGACCTGTTAGCCTTGATGTACTACGAAGACCTGCAAGCTTGACCAATCTTCAAACAGATATTATACTGAAAAAAGCAAGATTTTTTTTTACAAAGTAAAATAATTCTTTTACAAACAGTAGTTTCATCTGGTAGGAAATGGGGTTATGTCAGGCTGGTGGCCAGTTGCCAGTCGGGTTCTCCTGGGCTCGATTGCAGGTCCACTGCTCTTTAATGTTTTGATAAATGATCTGGAAGCAGGAATCAAATTTATATTAAGTAAGGTTGCCAATGATACCAAACTGGGAGGAGCTGTGGACTCCCTCGAGAGTAGGGAGGCCTTACAGAGAGACCTGGATAGACTAGACAGCTGGGAAATCACCAACAGCATGAAACTTAACAACAGCAAGTCCAGGATTCTCCATCTGAGAAGGGGCAATCCTGGTTATACATACAAACCCGGGGACAAAAGGCTGGAGAGCAGCCCCACAGAAAGCGAACTGGGGGTTTGGGCTGTTGGCAAGTTGAGTATGAGTCAATAATGTGCCCTGGCAGGCAAAAGGGCCAACCATGTCCTGGGGTGCATCCAGCACAGCATAGCTAAACCGTCAAAGGAGGTGATTGTCTCACTCTGCACTGCAGTAGTATGCCTCCCCCCCCGCGTACTGTGTGTGGTTTTGGGAGCCTCAGTATGAGAAGGACATCAAAGTATTTGGCTGCGTCCAGAGAAGGGTAACCAAGATGGTGAAAGGCCTGGAGGGAAAGACTTATGAGAAGTGGCTGAGGTCACTTGGTTTGCTCAGCTTGGAGAAGAGAAGGCTGAGGGGGTGACCTCATCACAGTCAACACATTGCTCAGGGGGGCAGCAGAGGGGGAGGTGCTGATCTCCTCTCTCTGGTGATCATCGATAGACAAGAGGAGAAGGAATGAAGCTGCATCAGGAGAAGTTCAGATTGGGCATTAGGAAAAGGATCTTCACTGACAGGGTGGTCAGTCACCATAACAAGCTCCCCACGACACCAAGCCTGTCAGAGTTCGAGCAGTGTCTGGACAATGCTCTTAGTCATATGATTTAGTTTCTGGTAGTCCTGTGAAGAGCAGGGATTTGAACTTGATGATCCTTATGGGCCCCTTCCAACTAGACATATTCTTTAATTCTATCCAAGAAGTCCTACTTGGAAAAATTTGGTTTTGAATCTTAGTCACAGAATCACAGAGTCACAGAATGGTAGGGTTTGAAGGGAGCTTTGGAGATCATCTAGTACAACCCCCCTGTCAAAACAGGTTCACCTAGAGCAGGTTGGACAGGAATGCATCCAGGCGGGTTTTGAATATCTTCAGGGAAGGAGACTCCACAACCTCTCTGGGCAGCCTGTGCCAGTGCTCCATTACCCTTAAAGTAAAGAAGCTTTTCCTCATGTTGAGATGGAAGTTTCAGTTCGTGTCTGTTGTCCCTTGTCCTGTTGCTGGGGACCACTGAAAAGAGTCTGGCCTAAATCCTCCAGATGCTCACCTTTTAGATATTTATAAGCATTCATGAGATCAATGTGAATTAGAAAGGAATATAGTGAAAAATTTTGCTGATATCACAGCCACATCTTCACATCTTCCTTACAAAATTTCCAACCTTTAGCTGAGCAGCTGCTGTCTTCTCCTACCAGATATAAAAGAATATGCATTGGAAAAGAAAGGAAATGTTTATCAAAAAAATTTAAGGACTTCGAAATTGTAGGCACTTCTCAATATTTATCAAAATACAATCACTCACATACCACAAATATTGTATATTCAATTTCCAGTATTTCACCGTGTTTTATATTTGAAAATTACGGTCCTGTATTGCAGAGAAATTTTGAAGATATTAAATACACCTAAGTCATGCAAAGACTTACAGAAACTTCCAAACTGTTGAAATAGTATGAACAAGTGAAAATGCAATTTTATCTCAGTGAAATTTAACTTCAGATGCTTACTGATGAAAGTTTTGGCATCAGCTTTCATATTTGTGATGCATAAGGAAGGACAAGAAGGATCACAGATCTGTCAGATAAATTGTGAATTAAGTCTGTTTCAATACAGCCAATAGGAAGCACTGAGAGACTGTTTTTTCTCTAATTAAGAAAAATTACATGTGAGCCTATGTGAACCTACAGAGACTTCTCTGGTTATCAACACCAAAACACCCTAATGTGATTCTTTATCAGAATTTGACTCTAGTACATATACTGATGATTACCAAAAACTTCTGGCCAATTAAAAAATAAATAAATTTTTTTTAAAAAAAAAAACAAACCTCCCCCAAACCGCCAAAAAAAGTCCTCCAGAAAAAACATGGACAAATGAGATAAATGTTCTTTGTGCATTTACCCATCTTTGCATAACAGACATTAGACTATTCATAGGTTCAAGTATGAATTATTTCCCCTTTTGACCACTTTCTGGAATGTAGTTTGAGTCAAAAAGAAAAAGAGAGAAACTATATTTACAATGCAAATTATTCTATGCATTGATTACCTCATAATTAATATTTCAGCTGAGACAGCTAAGGATGATTGGAAGCCTAAAAAGTTTCAAACTTTTAAAGAACTTGTGGCAATTTTAAAAGATGTTTGATTCCAACTTGGTACATCTGTACTGCTTGTAAGCAAAATTTAGAGACAGAAGAATTTTATGAGGGAATTTAGGCTTCAAAATGTTATTAAAAAAGTTAAGGAGGAAGGTATCATAGCTTTTTTCCCTGCTTTGAGATCTGTAACAATGATTCTGCAGCTAGGCCCTATCCAGTCATAGAATCATAGAATCATAGAATCATAGAATAAGTGAGGTTGGAAGGGACCATTAAGATCATCAAGTCCAACCGTTAACCTACCCTGATTTAAAAACACCCACTTCTAAACCATGTCCCTAAGCACCTCATCTACCCTTTTCTTAAACACCTCCAGGGATGGTGAATCCACCACCTCTCTGGGCAGCCCATTCCAATGTTTAATAACCCTTTGAGTGAAAAAATGCTTCCTAATATCCAATCTAAACCTGCCCTGACATAACTTGAACCCGTTTCCTCTTGTCCTATCACTTGCCACGTAGGAGAAGAGGTCAGCCCCCATCTCTCTAAAACCTCCCTTCAGGTAGTTGTAGAGGGTGATAAGGTCACCCCTCAGTCAACAAGGAACAAGTAGTTCGTTAGAAATAAACAAAAATTAGTAGTGCTTGTAGCTGTGGGAGAGTAGGGATCTTCAGCAAAATCACAGTGCAGTTGAGGAAAGGAGTAGGAAAGAGAAACGATATTTCAATTGCTAACCTTTTTCTGCCTATTTATGATATTCATTCTGTCATTTAAGCTCCCAGTGACTTCAATCAGTTAAAAGTTTTTATTTTGCACTAATATTGTGATGACCTACAGAATTCAAATAGTCTGTAGTACCACGGGTATGCTCTGTTTCCATCGCCAATTTACCTGAATTTCCCAGGGCTCAAAGTAGATGTAGCAAAACAAAAACATTGATGCCTGATGCAGCACCAGGGTACTTCCTACTCCAGGAACTGAAAGTCCTCCACCCCAAACCCTAGCTATACTGCAGCATCTTTAGAAGAGCTTCATTCCTTGTCTTATTTCTGCCAGGTTATTCCTACATTTTATTTTCCCTGGTCCAACTTTTTACAGGAACCAATTGAAGAGCTATGGTTAATCCCATAGTTGGGCTTCTCCTTCAGGGTATGAAATACCTCTTGTTCAGAATAAAGATATAAATCTGGCTCACTCGCATCTCAGGTGACCACTGGAATAAATGGCATGAAGAAGAAATGCTGTAATTTCCTTGGTTTGGGTTTTGTAAATGATTCTTCAATTCCCTTATGAGCATATCTTGAAAACATTCACATTAGAATTGTGCATATGTCCTGCCAACAAAAACTTACCTACTCAGGGCATTTTACCTTATTTGTAATAGCTTAATTACTTCACTGAAAATTCCTTTTTGGTGAATAACGGGAAGGGAACATTAAGAGGAATAAATTATTTTAAACAAACGAACATCATCTGGTCTAGTTTCACTCTGTGGAGAAGCCTGTACATTTCCTGGCCCAAGGATGGGCTGAGAAATGTTACACAGCACTGCTGTGCTCTACTGTCAGTTTTTAATTTTATAGTTCTTTTGGCAAAGGCACATGTTAGAGCCTGGAGCAGCCATATGTTTATATTTGCATATATGTATATACATATCTACATACATATATATATGTATAACACGTAAAAAGTAATAATGGATCAGGATTTTTTCCCTCAGTGGAGCAGAAAACCAATAGGTCAGTTTCATCCAATAAGAGGTGAATGGGGCTAATGTTTTCATTATTTACTGATTTTAGATATAAGAAAAAGCAAAATATATTTCTTCTGTCACAGATTTCTCAAACTCCACCTTCTACAGTTCTTTCTTCTTCTTATAACACTAACAGTATAATAACACTGTCTCTGCAGTAACAAATGTGTCTTTAGGACTTACTAGGGCTTCAATAAATTAAAGAGTGACATCAGAACATACATACTAATTCAATGCTATTTCCACCTGCAAAATAGGTTAGTTTGGATTCAGATTTTTCCACATGCCAGATCACTGTGTAAAATCTTCCCTTCCAGAAAGAAAAGATTCTTCCTTGGAAAGAGGAGTAGAGTGGAGAGTCAAGCAAATTTTATTCTAGGATATTTGTTTTACCTGAGACCAATTACTAACAAAGGTAATGTAGAAAAGAGAAAAACTTCTCATTAAATCTCTGATGTCTTCTTTCAGTTACAAAACATTTCTGAGGATATCTTCTCAGTTGCCATAAAAATCCTAGTGTTTCATTAGGCATTTTAACCAAAACCTACTTCAATTCTATTCGTTCCTCATCAAGAAAGGCTAAGAACATGACCCTTTAAGGTGAAAACTTTCTGCCTACCAAGTGTCTCATGTCCACACCAAGGTTGCCTGTAATCACACAAACTTGAAGACCACACTGTCAGGTTAAATACAAAAGTGTACTTTTTAAGGTTTTAGTCAAACATACTCAGCACATACACATTCAAAGTCACAATGTTTTATGGAGGGTGATCCTCCAATACGACATCCAGAAACCAGACGTTGGTCTTCAATATCAAAGGGAAATTTATTTAAATCGATTCAGCCTTCAAGACCTTAAAATACTCATTGATAAATTGGAAGCGTTTATATAAACTCTGTTTTACTGTGAGATCATATAAGGCATCACTAAATATATAGATTGTAAAGGATAGGAAATTTCTAAACCAAAGAATTTTAGAAAAATTTCCTTTCAAATCTATAAATATCCCAAGTTAAAGCTTAGTTTCTTCCTAAGTGTTTATAGGATCCAAGTACTCGATTTATACTAGTGAACTATCACCATCTCTGCCACACTCACAAATGCGCAAACACATGCGATGCAATGGAGTGTATTTTTATTCCCAAATGTTCACTGACCAACTACTTTAATTTTTAATGCAATATTAGTAACAAACTAAATCAAAGACATAGACAGACAGATATGCACTTTAAAAAGCACTGATATTTTTGTCAGGTTCTGTGTCAATATATTCTTTGCTTTAACTCCTTCCACCTACTCTGTTATGCATTCCAAGAATTTAATTATCCTGGGCCAAAATTTTGTTAAGATTTTTTTAAAGTTAATAATTACTGCTTCTAGTATAATAAATGCTTAGAAGAGAAATTTACACAAGCTCCTTTTGTTCTTATAACTAGTTGCAAAATTTTCACCATAATACGAATCTCTTTCAGTGAATATTCGGTTCTTGTCCAGATTATTTTAATATTGTTGTTTTTCCTTATGATCCATGTTTTCTCCAGAGCTGCCAGCATAAGCCCTACCAGTTGCATTTTATGGCTAGGTAAGACCTACAACTTTTCTTAATTCTAGCTAATGTCAGTTCAAAGAAGGACAGAGTTTACTGGGATTGGTGGTATCCTGTAACAAAACAAGTATCAGAAAGTTAAGTAGTTAGTCCAGTAACTGATTTACTGGAAAGCGGCAATGTCTACTTCTCCCTAAAATCTTATCTACATTATATCCTAGACCACTGGAGCTACAGCAACACCACTAATTCAAAGCAAGTATATATGCTACCAAAAAAAGTACTATGTGAAGACAGTACGGAAAAGCCTTGTTTGCAGTCTCTATTGGAAGCAGAAGACGAAACAGAAGAGGAGTATACTTCTCGCAGAGTCCAGCTCTTGACTACCTGGCAGACCCAGGATAGGAAATAGCAAATGTACTGGCTGAATTCCCTCATGATGGGTGACTGAGTATCTGGCCTTAACAGCTTTTTTTCACAACATAGCTATTGGGCTGAGGGGTGCTGTATTAGTGCACATTTTCTACTGAGGTAGTCAGGGAAATATGGTTGCACATTCCTCCAAAAGCATCATTAACACTATGTTTTTCTATAGACCCTTCCACAATGCTCTCAGTGGAATTTGTTGATTTTTGTGGTAAACAACTATTATGTATCAATCACGAGGAGGAACACCATATATTGATACAAGTAAATTAGGTGTCTAATACAAAATGCTAAACTTCCTAAGTGCAGTTTAAAAGCTGTTTTCATCTCGGTGCTTCAAAAAACATTTAGTTATGACTCTGGTAATTTGTTTCTACATCACTCATGGGGACTTTTTTGCAGAGGAGTTAATACTTTTCAGCTGTATAAATATTTAAGTTTTGTTTGGACCGCTATATTATATTATGTTATAATAATAAAAAAAAATCCTAGAGCAGAAAAAAGAAAGATTAAAAAAGCTTAAAAATAACGAACTGCATGAATGCATTTCTGTATGATTTAGATATCTTTTTAGTAGAAATTAATAAAGAAAATAATTCTTCCTGGTTTTAAAGTTACATTTTGATCTTTCTCGTTCTAAGGTCTAAATACTAAATTCCAACATTGAGGAGAAATTTAGGTTTGGACTTGCGTTTAATGGCTTTTCTTTCTCAAATTCAGTACAGTTTGTTGATCAGTCCATTGAACATGTTATCTCAAGATTAGATTTAAACTCATCTCCATCTTAAAGGAGGAAGAAACTGCCAAAGGTAAATGTCTTGATAAACATTCAGTAGCAACTTGTTCTTATTGAGTCAATCTCTCTCTCCCCTTATCTTTGTCTCACTGAAGAGATATTTTAAAGTTTTTATATGTTAAAATCCTGAATTTTCACCCCAAAAATTATAGATTTTTTTAAATCTATTTTAAGAGCAATTCTGGTATGAAGACTTCAGTGATGAACATGCGAAGAGTTTCAAGGAAAGATTTGTTCTTGTTATTCCACCTGAAGGTCTACCTGGAGTAACATTTATCTTTAAGAAAAGATGTATCAGGCTTTAATCACATCCTGACCTTAACATCTGTGATCAAAGTAGGTTGTAAAATGATGACTGAAAATTATATGGATGATTTTCAAAATCAGATATCTAGCCACTCAGGAGCTGAGATAAAAGCACCAGCTTTTCCTGCCTAGATGGTTCACTGGTGTTCTGATGGATTTCTGTTTGGCTGTTTTCATGCATCCAGCTGGCATGGGTTTAAAAAGCATTAGAATTTCATCTTCAGGGTGTTAGAGATGGAAATACAGACAACCCACACGCACAGTCAAATCCTTATCAAATTGTTATCATACTTCTATGTATAAGCTTTCTCCATTTTAGCTAATGAAAATCTTTAAGGCATTAAGAGAATGATTGCAGAATAAGTGTACATAGAAATATTTACATTTTCCATTTCTTGATTCAGTTGTCATTACACAACAAACAGGGCCCAAAGATCCCTTAGCGAGGTTGCAAAAAAATAGAGGCAGTTGTGTTCTGCGCCTGCACAAGTTTTAGTATTTGTTTCTGGATCGAGTCCAGAAGAGTACCAGTGTGATGTTCAGGGGTTGGAGCACCTATCTCTGAGGAGAGGCAGAGGTACCTGGGCTTGTTCAACCTGAAGAAGAGATTACTTTGGAGGCCTGTAGTAGCGGTTCTTTCCCAGGAAAGCCGTGCAGTCTCCACCCTTGAAAGTTTGCAAGACCCAGTTTGCAACCTGGCCTGAACCCAGTGTACAGTCTACTTTGAGCAGGAGGTTGGCCTAAAAGACCCTCAGAGCTCTCTTCTCGCCTGAATTATACTGCAATTCTGTCATTTCAGAATGCCATACATTGTCACTAGTGGCTTTAGTGCTCTGAATATCAATTAGTGTTTTGATTTCCGTACATATGGTCAACATTTAGGATATTTCTCTTAATTGAAGTTCAAGAGAAACAGGGAGAGGGAGAGAAAGTATCTAGAAACAAAACTTTTAATATCTTGAGACATAACACAGTAAGAAGGACATGAAAGCTTGCACTGATATAAATTGGGGGGTGGTCGTAGAATTTGTAACTTAAATATTTATCTCTCTACTAACTCATTAGAATATTATGTATCTTCTTTGACTAAGTAATCTAGAAAATGAGATGCATTGAAAATAATTGGGCAATAACTAGAACTAGGCTCCTTTTAGCAGCTTCTCAACAATACTTTTTTACATTTATCTTAAAAGTCAGTCCTATTACAAAACATCCAGAATGAAATCCTAATGCCAGTGAAGTCAGTGTTCAAAATTTGAATGTATTTCTGTAAAAACAGAACTGTATCTTTGGATTACAGCTAGAATATACCTTAAGATTCTAGAATCTCTAAATCCTAACTTGCCCAGACTTGAGTATGGTGAATAACCTTGCACTTTTCATGTTTGATATGTTTTACAGCAAGTTTTCCAGTCGAAAAAACTTAAAATATACCTGATGTTATAGTGGTAAAGAACAGTATAACCTATGATATTAAAGACACAAATTTAATTACTGCAGCAGGTAAGCACACTGACTATGAGAATAACAATGAAACTTCTTAACAGATTTTAACTGTATTATGATTCATTTTTTAATCTTGCCTATAAGATACTCTGATTCCAAGAGTGATTTCTTTCTTCACAAAAGTTAGTAGCTTTATTATAAAGGCACTGAGACTAACGCTGGTTTA
Source organism: Pluvialis apricaria (assembly GCA_017639485.1). Classification (NCBI taxonomy): domain Eukaryota; kingdom Metazoa; phylum Chordata; class Aves; order Charadriiformes; family Charadriidae; genus Pluvialis; species Pluvialis apricaria. The sequence continues at coordinate 43,606,822 of CM030044.1, forward strand.
CTTTAGACTTAATTTAAACGAATTTATCATATACTCATCAGTGCAGTAAAAAGTGACATATCTTATTTTACATATTTTAGTGTATAACTTTTACACTTTCCTCCCAGAATTGTATTCAGTGGTGATCAGAATAACAAAGAATAGTGAAATAAAACTGTGGGCAAGTTAAAAAATGAGGCTGTAGCATAGTTAAAAGCTAAAATTAGAGACAGCGCTTGAGGCTAAAGAATTAATTTATTCTTTGAAATCCAGTTATCATGGGTTCTCTCAAATAGTAAATCTTGACTAAGTGTTATGAAAGCTTATATTTTTACCTGTTATGCTTTGCCACCACTTATGTATGTGAAAAGATGTATTTCCAAGTTCACTTAAACATTTGTATAGCTATGATTCTGGATTTACATGTTGGTGAAAAAATTGTGTGCTTAAATATATGTGAGTTGAAAGGTGATTCAGCTTTCACTGGGTACTGCAAAGTGGTATATTTGTATCAGGTGAACAAATAGTCACTGACAAGTCAGGTGATAACACTATTAGGACCGCCCACCACATGACAACACTATAGAAGAATCTCTGCACAGCAAAACTTGATTCTCTAACAGTCAATGTTACATTAGCAGAAAATTCATAAAATGATAACCTAATTAATTCAATTATCAATATGCTGAGTTACAGAATCACAGAGTCACAGAATGGTAGGGGTTGGAAGGCACCTTTGGAGATCACCTGGTACAACCCCCCTGTCAAAACAGGTTCACCTAGAGCAGGTTGGACAGGAATGCATCCAGGCGGGTTTTGACTATCTCCAGAGAAGGAGATTCCACAACCTCTCTGTGCAGCCTGTTCCAGTGCTCTGCCACCCTCAAAGTAAGGAAGTTTTTCCTCATGTTGAGATGGAATTCCCTGTGTTCCAGTTTGTGCCCATTGCCTCTTGTCCTGTCACTGGGCATCACTGAAAAGAATCTGGCTCCATCCTCTTGTCACTTCTCTTTTAGATATTTATAAGCATTGATGAGATGCCCTCTCAATCTTTTCTTCTCCAGGTTAAACAGACCCAGGTCTCTCAGCCTTTCCTTATAAGAGAGATGCTCTATTCCCTTGATAATCTTTGTAGCCCTCCTCTGGACGCTCTCCAGTAGTTCCTTGTCTTTCTTGAACTGGGAAGCCCACAGCTGGACACCGTACTCCACCCCATCTGCCTCATGCTCGGTATAAAACCCAAGGGATCCAAGGGTCAGCACTCTTTGTTCAATGGCCAATGTCCGAGGACAACTGTGCCTTTGATCCCGAGCCTGAATCTAGATCTGGAATCCAGTTCCCATCCGTCACTGAGTCCAGTCTGGGACTTTCCCAGTGCCAGCCGGTGATGTGATCATCATCCTGGGAGCTTGATATGGGTTTGTATCTATTTAATTATTTTCTTTTTATTTTATTATTAGTATTTTATTAAAGTAGTTTAGTTCCTTCTAAACTCATAAGTCCCTTTTTTCCTCCTCTGCCTCTCTCTTTGAAGAGGGGTAGGGGGGAGCATCTGTTGGTCCCATCTGGGGTCCCCCACGTCCCCAGTAGGTGATTCAGCCTAAACCACAATACCAGGGCAGAGCAGAGGGGGAGTATGACCTCTGTCAACCTGCTGCCATGCTCTTTTTAATGCATCCCAGGAGACCATTGGCCTTCTTGCCCACAAGAGCACATTGATGGCTCATGGTCAACTTGTTGTCCACCAGCACTCCCATGTCCCTCTCTGCAGAGCTGCTTTCCAGCAGATCAGCCCCTAACCTGAACAGGTGTATGGGGTTATTCCTACTTAGGTGCAGGACCCTACACTTGCCCTTGTTGAACTTCATTATGTTCCTCTCGGCCCAGCTCTCTAGCCTGTCTAGGTCTCTCTGAATGGAGGCACAGCCTTCTGGTGTGTCAACCACTCCTCCCAGCTTTGCATCATCAGCAAACTTGCTGAGGGTATGCTCTGTCCCCTCATCCAGGTCATTGATAAATATGTTGAGCAAGACTGGACCCAGTACTGACCGCTGGGGGATTTCATTGTGTGCCTTTGAGAGTTTCCTGTAACCCACAACACTAACGAAGCCAGAGGGCCACTACAGAAGTCTTGCCCTAAAGAAAGATGTTTGTTCTGACACTGTATCCCCAAATAGGATAAATCTGCTCTGAGGCTCTACCAAGCTACAAATATATCCCATCAGTGATACTCAGAATAAAATACAGTGGACAATCTGGGTTTTACACCAAGCAATAGTGATAAATAAAATGCTTCTCTTCCTGCAGTTATTTTTAATATGCTTTTGGGTGTTTTTCAAACACATTACCAAGATCAACACTGTTAATGCCAAATTGAAGGGAGCTTGCTGAAGGCTCAGTAGAATGAAGCAAGGCAGTAGGGAGAAAATAAGGAGGTCTGGAATCACCTGTCAGTTGTAAAACCTAAAAAAAAAGTCAAAGTCCATTTTCATTACAATATAGTTGTCCTCACACTTCATGCACTGAAGGTCCCAAAAAATTGTCAGAGTAGTATTTCCCTGCTGTTTCTTCTCTGTTACACAACAAATATGAAGAAAAACATGAGCTGTCCAAAATGAACGTGACAGCTATTATTTCCCAAAGCAAAATCAAGAGATACATTTGAGAAAGTCAGGTGTACAAGCAGCTTTAGATCACACAACTGACAGTAACACATTTGGGAACCAAAACAGAAACTAAGTTCAGCAACATTATCGCATCATGTACAAATAACTATTTTTGAAATATTTCTAAAATATTTTTAGAACCAATAGGCCTTTCTGAAGGAGCTGAAAAACCTAACTCTTATTTCCACTACACAATTTATTAATTTCTTTGTTTACTTACTTGAGATCCTGGGTACAAAAATAAAAACGATTATATGGAAACAGAGCCATTGACACAACTGTTTTCTCAGCCATTTCAATGAAGCTCTTTCTCCTAAGAAAGAAATGTACATAGAGATGCATGATACATCCACCTGTAAACTATGTAGATTTTTTTTCTGAGCTAAATAGGAAGACATAGAGCTACTGACTCACATCACTGGGTCCTGACCATGTTTTTCTCTCACAATTTCTTTCATGGGGACCTTGTATCCAATTTTCTGGGAAATAATAGACCATATTAGCAGGACCAAATGCTGGTACAAAGATTATTCATAGTCTTTCAAATGTTTTGACTACCTGGATTTTCAGGGATATTAATAACCTGTCTTTTATTACAGAACACAGAATTAGTATTAGAAACTTCCATTAACACATGCAGATAGATTAAAGGCAAATATATTTTAAAAAACTGAATTTACCTCTTTGCAATGGAAACAAATCAAGCAGGGGATTTCATTGTTGTCATTCTAATCTTTATAGCCATTTACTCTTTAAGACATAACACGTCTAATTATGCTGCTATTGGTTTCTATGTCGTCTCACGCAGTTGGCCAGCACTTGTGAAGCGTGCTATGTTATGTTGATATCTCCATGGGCTACTTTTTCTCTGGAATGTGAGACACGCTGGCATGCAAGTGTGGAAATACTCATACCGTATTCTAAGGGATAGTACCAGTAGTACATATTTGTAACTTGCCTAGAAAATAAATACAGCAGTTACTTATGTTCTGTACAATAAAATTTGGATAAATAATATTATCAATGCTCATAAAATTCCTTTCGCTAAGTGAAATTTTAAAATGTTTTTACTCATTTATTGAAATAGATTTATATTTGCAAATCATGTTTAACTAATTTTTTTTGGCAATTTAAGGGATTATTATATCTCCTCCATCTTCAAACAACAAGATGGAGCAAAGTTTCCCTGGAACATTCAGAATTGCTGTATCATTGTTTTCAGTTTCCAGCGTACCCTGCAGCAGATGAACTATGCATTAGTATTGTCAGTTGTAGACAGAGAGTGACAGATGTCACCTGTTCACATCAGCATCAACATTTTCATTATTTTGAGTTCATGGCAATTTATCACACATGCATTACTGAGACCACAGCCCCCCCCTACTTTTAGATGTTCAGATGAAAAGGTGTTTTTCCTCCGTTTTAGGACAGTTTAAAATATACAGATCAATCTCATAAAAAGACTGTAACATATTGCAAAAAATGTATAGAACTTCTCTTGAAGAGAAAAAACAGCAAACAGCCAAACGTAGCAGGCCCGGCAGATGAGGCTGCATGGCCAGGCACCTGCCATGAGCAAACTCCCTTGTAGGCTTTGAAGCCTCAGAGTCAAAAGTCTTCCAGACAGAAAATTATCCCTTAGATAGCTATTTCAAGTTATTCCAGTTACCTCTAGATAACCCGAAGTCTGGAGATATCCTCACACTCTGCAACACTCTTTATTTATCCCTTGTGCTGACTGCCGGGCTACACCCTGAGCAGAGCAGAACAACCACTTATTATACCTCAAAGTTTTCTATTCAGCTGGCTATGGGCTGCACTTGCCTTCTTTGAACTTTCCAAAGTGTCAGTCTGCACTGTTCAACCCCAACCTGTTTTGCCATCTGAATTCCTCCTGTGCTAAAAAACACAACTGTATCATGGCATTGATCACATTCCTTGTGTGCCTCTCACTTTTTTGTCTGCCCTGACTACTCAGATTTTAAGTTTTTCCAGCCTCTGATTATGTAATTATATGGTACATGAAACAACGAGACCAGCACTGACTAACAGCTCCAAGAACTGTGTAATGCAAGCAAATTAAGGATAAGAATTAGAAACATAATCTAAGGAGTATATTTTCTTATAAGTTAAATTGCTACAAGGCAGTAATGGTAACGGCTGTATACTCCAAACAGTATCACCACATTGGTTAGCTCAATTCATATAAAAGTAGTTAAACTGTAATTTTAATTCTAGCTCTCCTGCCAGTGCTACTTGGAGGTCTATAGCAGACTAATTTTTCCTGTTGCCTTGTCTGAAAGGTATATTTGTCTTCCATCTTCAGACCTCACTGATTTAGCATTTTTAAAAGTGCTAGTGTAATGCCTCAGTTAATTTGTAGCTTTAGTGAATATTCAGGACACTGCCAAAAGTATGAGAACTTTTTGGCAAAAGAGTTTCCAAAGGGCTTTAGTCACCTTCTCAAAATTGAAAAGTTTATCTTTAATAAAATTTCAAGTTGGATGTTAGTGAATATTTATCCATCTTATTTGACTAGCAGATATTGAACTTTTTTCCCTTGGCATTTTTATTTTGAATCTAAGCTACAAACCAAATCCCAAAGTTGAAACATCAGTGCTCTGTGTTCAGCTGTATATTTACACATGCACATCTCCCTGCATGACTCAGACTTACATATGTATAGAAGAGCTATGTCCAGATTTACACTTGAACTTTAAAAGTCTTTCTTCACCTGTGTGAACTATGTTTTGATGATACATTACAATGTTATTATTACAAAATAGCAATGCATAGCATATTCTCACTAGAGTTAAGTGAATTCATAAGGTTCAGTAACAATAAAGTGAATATATCAACCTTTTTTTAGTAAGTAAGAAATCATTATTAACACCTTTGTCAATATTCATGATGACAGAGCCTTTAGATATTAATATAAAGTGGTGCATTATATATCACTTTACTGAATGATATAGTAATTACATTATGCTTCATTAGATTTATATAAGGTAGGCATAAATATTTAAAATAAAATATATGTGTGTGAGCATATGAATGTGTATAAATACGTAGATATACATATAGACATAGCCAGCTTCTCTCAAGGCCAACCAAGGCCGATCAAGGCCAATTCAGTCCCTAAGACTGGCTACCATTTATACACCTTCTGTACTTTTCTTTCTTTAAAAAGATAATTAGAAGATATTCCACCCCATATAAAATATTCTCGTGCTGTTTTCACAGATCATCAGACATCAAGCAAGTCCTGATCTTCCCCATCTAAATGAATCATTAGCACTTTAAATACTTCTTGCTCAAAGTACCATACAGTCTATACCCTTCATGGTATATGCTCCAAGGCTGTTTGTAGAATGCATTTTAGAAAGTTATACTGGCATTAAACATTTTACTCACATACAGGAAAATATTTTTCATTGAGAATTCTACAAAACATCCACCCTACACTTTTTAGCTAGTTAACACTTTAGATACTGCATACAAATAGAGATGTCTTCAAATGACATGTTCTTATTTATAAAATAATCAACCCTCATGAGTCGTTTTACAACAAATGGACGCTCACACTACTACTTCTACTAGTACCAGCAATCAAAAAATCTACCTATGAAAAATATTATTAAAGTTAAAACCATATTTCTGCATGAAGTTTTCCCAATAATTGCTTTAGAAAAGACAAAAAAATAATCATGGACTGCACTATAAGAACTCTGAAATTCTTGTTGCAAATAACACTTATGGTTATACCTTGGGCTGGCACCATTTCCTCACTAATGATTAAGTAAATTCAGTAAGAGTCCTGCAGGAACTGTAGTTGCCTGAAGAACAATAATGTCAGTTTTATCCAGCTATTTAGATACATGCTGGTCCCCTTTGGTATATAATGGACAACAGATCAGTTTCCTTTTACTTTTCTAGCTATTCACTGATATTGTTTGGACAGCAGAATGCTAGAATGCTTTTTTTTTTGTCCCCACGACATTTTGTGTTTGCTTTTTTTTAACTTAGGCTGGTTAAATCTGAAAATAACAGCCGGAAAAAAGTCCTAACACATTCCCTTGTAAATGGAATTCAGCAAGCATTTCTCCCCCTTGGCTTGAGATTGCTGCATCTCCTGCCTTCTCCTTGGACAATCACAAATACAATGACACTACAACAAGACCTATCTGCACTATTTCCAGGAGAAGGGTGGTACAACTTTTCTTGGCCACCACACCAGAGAAAACAGCAAGAAAACATTAGTCTTCTGGACCCAATGGCAAGGGTCTTTTGTCTTTCTCCAAGTGTAGGGGCATGGAGGGGCTGCTGCTTTCAGAGGGGCAGAAATGGTACTGCTGCAGGGTCATTTCTCTGTCACAGGCAGAAATAGATTTGGGCAGCTCTCTTCTCTTTATTTATCCCAGTAATTCATAGGTATGTTTTGGAGGAATAGGACCTACTGTAGTTTTTGCCCCTTTCAATATATAAAATTATCTGCTGAAGTATTATAGAATCATAGAATTATAGAGTTGTTTAGGCTGGAAAAGACCTTTAAGATCATTGAGTGCAACCATTAACACTGCCAAGTCCACCACTAAACTAATTGTTTGTGATTCCCAGAAATAACATGTTTAGAAGTACAATTTCCATTCTGCTGAAGTATTGTTTGTGATTCCCAGAAATAACATGTTTAGAAGTACAATTTCCATTGGAACTGCTTCACTAAGTGTTGGGTATCCTTAGCTGTGTTGTCTAACATTCCCTGTGGGTTTAGAAAATTTCACTACATCAGTTGCACTCCTAATGCATTTTCAAGCTTCTCTTCGTGACTGCATAGGCTAGATCCTGACATAATTGCATGATTCCCAAAGGAAAGGTTACAGAAATAAGCCTACGGTGTGCACACAGTCTGGTCCTAACTGCTACAGAAACACACCATAGATGGTTATGACAAAATAACTGATTTGTAAACTTTCTTCCATAAATATGCTATCATTTCTGTCTTTCAAAATATGCCACATAGACTGCTGAGTAAGACGGAACCAATGTTTGATAAGGAGCTCTCTATTTTCTGATATGCACATCATTCCTCTGTGGAAAAAGCATCACAATTACCACTTTGCTGGAAAGGGTTCTGGCTGGAGTGGGAAAGAAATTTCCAACTACAAAACAAATGTAAAGATCATGACCTATATGAAATTGAGCATAGCAGAAAATCATCAAAAGCAGCAAGATAGTATTACCCATGGACCATTCGGAGAGAAGGCGGGTCCCATACAGCCATGACACCAGTTGTGGAAAAGTCCAAGTGTTACTATTCCATAGGTGTGCGTATCTTATTTAAATAGTTCTAATCTCTTCTAGAGGAGAATTTGTCATGTTTATTTCATCTGGCCAATTGTTAAAAGAGTACAAAAGATAACTGCAATTACCAGTCCCATAATCTTCACAAAGGTGAAGTTATGGCCTCAAGGTTTGCTTTTAGCCACAATCAAGCTGCAGGCAGAAGCACAGCAGAATAGCTCAATAGGACAATGCTTTCAGGAGTCAGAAATTACAGTTACCTTTCCAGAAAGACATTGTCATTTAAGAAGCATTTGAAGCTTTTAGGTTACAAGTGACAAGCTGCACTGTTAGTAAGGGCAGTTCTGTAATACCTTTATTGTGCGGGACTGCAACTGTCCTCTTCACAAGGTTCAGTTTATTTAGCTTAAGGTGATGTTGGGTCCAAAGGCTTAAATTCTAGAAAGAGCATCTTCAGCTGCAGAGATGTTTGCTTAGCTCCCACTGGCTCAGGATAATCTTCCTTTGCCTCACCAAGAAGAGCTGTTGCCTTTGGATCACAAAACCCTCAGTTCAGCTCCCAGCTACAACAGTATACAAAACACATTCACACAAAGTCCAAACACCATATGGGGGAACTCTGCTAATTGGAGAAATCTGCTTGGGTTCCAAAGGATAGACACAATAAAAGTCAGAGGAAGGAGCCTGAACTCTGTACCAGAGAAGAGATTACTTTGCTTTTAAAGAAAGCAGCTGAACTTAGGATGGAACTACATTTTTATCTTGAAAATCTTAGAACATTTTTGAAGATCATCCTTAGACTGAGGAATTATAAAGCTGTCTCAATTTTTAAACTGTTTCAGTAAATATATCATAAATCAAATGCCTAATAGCTGCATCTTGGGGACCACCAAGATGAAGAACTGTTTTTCACATAGCCTGCAAAGGCATTTTCAGTAACCAGTTTAAAAGGTTTTCTTTGCCCTCTTCCTCCAATTAAAATCATTAGGATCTAGACAAAACCCAGCAATTAGTCTAAGATTTACAGATTGAAATAGTTAGCATTCTTTCAAATGAAGAAGTCTGACTAACTTTTTCCATTATTTTCCTGGCTCTTGCTCTCTCATTTTTGTGAAAGGCAAGCACCAGGATGTTACAGCCAATATTCACCTGCTAGAAAGGCAACATGGCATGCAAATGAGGTTTTGCAGGAAGGCGAGCCTTTCAGCGCATTCCTCTTAAACAGGAATCTTGAGAATGTTTTGTTGTTGTTGTTGTTTTTACGTAGGTTGGGGCAGAGAAAAATATTACTTAGTCAAGAAATAAAGCAGGATCAGCAGCATTGTTCTATTTCTTGCCCTTTACCACTTGGGTCTCACATTTGTTAAATATGTCCCCTACTAGCTTTTGCAATAAGGTGGTACACTATGTACAAACACAGCTTCCAGTGACTTTATCATTTCTACCATTGATTTCAATGATGTACAGCACCAACATCACTTACAAATGTACCTCATCCACCCTGCTTGTTGTGGGAAAAGGCTCAAGACAGGAAAATGGAAGTGAAGGAGGAGATGGAAAGGAGGGATTAGGAAAAGCAAAAGAAAATAACATGTAGCCATGTGCCTAGGGGAACTCCAGGACATGTTTTCAAACTAGCAAATCAACAATTAATATTTAAAGAAGAAATAAAAGCCAGGTCAGCAGAAAATGTGCTCTGGAAGTAACTATAAAGACAATTTTATTGATGCTTTCATTCTGTCGACCCATTTTTATGGACTTTTATTGCAGGATACCTTTAGTTACCCACACAGGAGCATCACTTCAAAAACTTCAAAAAAATAAAATAAAATAACATTTCAAAAGCCAATGAATATTTTATCAGTATTCATTAAGATCTAAACAATAATGATGAGACCCATCCAAATCCATGAAACTTGGAACTGCTCCTATGAGCCAGAAAAATGCCACAGGGGTTCTGTCAGAGTAACAGAGCCATTTATTATTATTGCAAGTGTGTTCAGGCTGAGCAAAAGTTACCGCCGTCATAAACAGAAGCATGTTGTATCCATCTCATTCCCTTCTATTTAGAAGGGCTAGAAAGGGAAAAACACACAGACTTTCGCCTGCTTCCCCCACGCCCAAACTGTCGTATTATGAGAAGCTGCACCTGATTCATCATGTCAGACTCTGCGATGTGGCTGCATGGTTAGTGCAATACGGTATGAACCAGCCAGAGAAAAGATATAAACCACTTGGGACCACTAGAAATTAATGAGGTTTAGGGAAAATCAACCAGTAAAGAAACCACCATTGTCAGAAAAAAAGGAAATCCAGTGTGCTTTTAAAAACATGTAAGTGTTGCCAAAGTTCAAGAGAAATGAAAATGGTGATAAACTAGTTTCTCCATCATGTGGTGAATACCCAGTTCAAAACCATTGTGTGATTCATGTAACTGGGACCAAAATCTGCGAATACGGTTGTAGGACAGTCCTATAACTACTCATGAAAAATCAATGTTATGTCAAATGAAAAAACCAAAAAAACCCCACAACTCAGACCACAGTTTATTAATTATTAAATTACAAAAACCTTAGTTTAACACCAACATGAAGTAGCAAATGTTAAATAGTGGCAACTGCTAATAAAAAGGGTGAAGGTTGTGGTCCTCCCCCACAACTCTGTTTTCTTCAGATTCCCTCACAAATCCTGGGAGTCTGCTGGGACACTGTGTAACCTCTGGAGAGCTTGTTCACACGAGTGTACACTGGATATCATGTACTAAAGTGACCCTTCCTCTTGAGTCTAGCACTTCTGCAAGGTGATGTCTGCATTTTTCAACCCAACCAATCTCTTGTTGACCAACTGACCTGTATGAAGCACCTAACTTGTATTCACTTCCTTGCACATCCGTGCTATGACACTGGTCCTGAGGATTTATGCATACCCGCTCTTCAGGATGGATTTCTTACACCTGTCCTAGAGGTGGACTGGCTCCCATTCTTACCTGCAGTAGTCTGGCCCTACTAGCAGCCAAATCCCCACCCAGCTTCTTGCTCAGCACTTCGACCTCAGTGGGCCAGCATGGAGCCTAGGAATAACAGAAGTGAGAAAGTTCGTGGATCGAGGTAAAGACAGAGAGGTTGCTTACTGACAACCACCTCAGGAAAAAAAAAGGCTTCGCTTGGGGAAGCTAATTTATTGTCAATAAATACATATACATTTAATTACTGATTGTTGGGAATTGTGAAGCAAAAACAAACAAACAAACAAACAAAAAGAAGCAAAGATTAAAACACCTTGGGAGAACATCTCTCCTCCCCACTTCACCAGGTTCAACTTTACTCCTTCGTTACAAATGTCTCTCCCCTCCTCTGATGCTCCTTGCTATGATGCAGGTTATACTCAGTCCTTTCAGCAAGGCAACATGCAGTGGGGGTAGGGGCCTGTCATGGTCAGTCACAGTAGTTTCTTTCTGTCACTTCTTCTTCCTCACATCTTTCCTCTGCTCCAGTGTAAGTCCTTGATGGGCTGCAGGGCTTTTTTCTCTTCCATGGCATCTTGTCTTGCTCCTCTGACGTAGGTGTTTCCTTGATGCTTTCTTACTCCTTTGACTCCCTGCTTCTCTACCTGTCTGGTATCTTTTGCCCTTTTTAAAATAAGTTTCCACTGAGATGCCAGCAGCTTCACTCATGGGCTCGACTGTATCCTGCAGTGGCTCCATGGTGAAGCCAGCCATGTCCAGCAAAAGGCAGTCCCTGATGTCTTTCTATGGAGGCTGCCCCTGCAGCGCCCCCACCCTGCCCAAAACCTGGACACTTACACCAAATAAAATACTATGCGAAATATAACATCCTCCGATCATCTTCATACCATGGAAAGTAGTACCTCAACCTCTCCTGTTAATGAGTAGGTACAAGAAGGGCCAGGACATCCGGGTACAGCAGAATTACATGTGAACAACTAGGGAATCTGATCAGCAAAAAAATAGGGGTGATAACCAAAATGGCAGACACTTTGCCAATGAACTGTTGAGGACCAAGATACTGCAATGCTGATTATTACTATTATCATCATCATCATCATCATCATTACTGTCATCATTATCATTATCATTATTATAATCATTATTATTACTATAACTACATTGGTAGATTTCTTGCTACCTAGAAGGCTTACAAACCATCAGACAGGTTTGCAAGGCACAGGATGCACCTATGTGTAACTGAGGGATGTCTGCATAGTTGTGTTACAGAAAGGCACCACCTCATTCTACCTCTGCTCAGACTTAGTCACACTTTAATGCTTTTATGCCAGGATCTAACCAGGACAGCATAGTCCAACTACTAAGTCCGTGTACATTTATTACCTGGGCTTATTAGCTCAAGCCTGGTGCTGTTCTAAAGCAGCTTTTAGATTAGAAGTGTGATTGTATGGCAAAAAATTTATATCAAAATAAACAACACCGACTGGGCCTTTCTTCATAGGGGAGTGTTTTTTCTCCTTGCAAACTGACAGTCTTTTTGAGTGGTTTGGGATTTTTTTAATGATCTATTTGACACCACCTCTTAATAGTTCTCTAACTTATTTATATCACTGAAGTAAAGAAATGAAATTGAAGGTTGAAAATGTTCTTTCAAATTAATTTATATTACGAGAACTACCCATACAAGTTTTGCAGGTGATACGGCTCATGCAGGTCATGTTTTGGGGGCCGGGGGGGTCCCTTTTGTTTTTTTCTTTTCCTCTCTTTTTTTTTTCCCCCTCATGGGAGTGTTCAGCACAAGGAGGAAAATATTATAATTTAAAATCCATTGTCATTTTAATCAACCACCATAAAAGTCACTGAGTCAGTTGTGGTAATGACCTGTGTTGTCAGTGGGCTTTAATTGAGATCTGATGTATTTAGCAGCACTGTATTCTGTCAGGTGAAGCTGAATCTTTGAAATGTCATTATTCTGAGAATTGCTTAAGCACTTCTTGAATTGAATTACTTGTAGTTTGTATTTTAGCTTTCTAATTATTACTTTACAGAGTTCAAATAGCTTATACTTACATCAAAGTTCAATCAACTTGTTTATCTATTAGCTGCTGCTGCTTCTAAACATTTCTCACGGTTTCAGTTGGGATAGAGTTAACTTTTTCACTAACAGCTGGTATAGTGCTATGTTTTGGATTTGGGATGAGAAATAGGGTTGATAGCACACTGGTGTTTTTAGTTGTTGCCGGGCAGTCAAGGCCTTTTCTGCTCCTCATGCTGTCCCACCAGCAAGCAGGTTGGAGGTGGAGGGGGAGGTGATGCAAGAAGCTGGGAGGAGACCCAGCCAGGACAGCCGACCCCAACTGACTAAAGGGATATTCCATACCATGTGAAGTCATGCTCAGTATATAAAACTGGGGGAAGAAGAAGGAAGCAGGGGGCGGAGTTTGGAGTGATGGCGTTTGTCTTCCCAAGTAATAGTTATGCGTGATGGAGCCCTGCTTTCCTGGAGATGGCTGAACACCTGCTTGCCCATGGGAAGCAGTGAATTAATTCCTTGGTTTGCTTCACTTGTGCATGCAGTTTTTGCTTTACCTATTAAACTGTCTTTATCTCAGCACAGAAGTTTTCTCTCTTTTAGTCTTCCAATTCTCTTCCCCATCTCAATGGCAGGAAGTGAGCAAGCAGCTGCGTGGTTCTAGTTGTCGGCTTGGATTAAACATGATAAGAGTCTGTCTCAATCCAGTAACAATAATATTGAGCACTGGCAATCCTACTCCATTTTTTTCTCACAAAATGTAAATTATTTAATTTCTCTAATTTATAAATTTGCTTTTCTGTTTCTTTAGTTTCCTGATTTGCAATCATTAATTCCATTAACTAATTTCTAACAGATACATCACGTATTTTCTATAACTTCTGGCCTTACAGAGAGATCTGCATAGACTAGACAGCTGGAAAATCACCAACAGCATGAAATTTAACAAGAACAAGTGCAGGATTCTCCATCTACAAAGGGGCAATCCTGGTTATACGTACAAACCCGGGGACAAAAGGCTGGAGAGCAGCCCCACAGAAAGCGAACTGGGGGTTTGGGCTGTTGGCAAGTTGAGTATGAGTCAATAATGTGCCCTGGCAGGCAAAAGGGCCAACCATGTCCTGGGGTGCATCCAGCACAGCATAGCTAAACCGTCAAAGGAGGTGATTGTCCCATTCTACACTGCAGTAATACGGCTCCACCCTGAGTACTGTGTGCGGTTTTGGGAGCCTCAGTATGAGAAGGACATCAAAGTATTTGGCTGCGTCCAGAGAAGGGTAACCAAGATGGTGAAAGGCCTGGAGGGAAAGACTTATGAGGAGTGGCTGAGGTCACTTGGTTTGCTCAGCTTGGAGAAGAGAAGGCTGAGGGGGTGACCTCATCACAGTCAACACATTCCTCAGGGGGGGCAGCAGAGGGGGAGGTGCTGATCTCCTCTCTCTGGTGATCATCGATAGACAAGAGGAGAAGGAATGAAGCTGCATCAGGTGAAGTTCAGATTGGGCATTAGGAAAAGGTTCTTCACTGACAGGGTGGTCAGTCACCGTAACAAGCTCCCCACGACACCAAGCCTGTCAGAGTTCAAGGAGTGTCTGGACAGTGCTCTTAGTCATATGATTTAGTTTCTGGTAGTCCTGTGAAGAGCAGGGATTTGGACTTGATGATCCTTATGGGTCCCTCCCAACTTGAGGTATTCTATGGTTCTATGATTCATACATATGCTGTGCTGCCCCACCATTTTCTTCCCTGGGCAATTAGGCAGCTTATTATCACTTTTATTTCTGTCCTGTGTCTACATTACAGCATCTTCATATGACTTTCTTCTAGTTGCAACAACTTATTATTAAATACTTGTTTTATAAAACAACTAAGACCTTGACAGCTTTCAAAATCCTGAACCACTATTTTAACCTATACCCTGCTCTCCTACCTCCCAGTTCAGCTATGGTTTAGATTAAGTATCTATATCAATATCACTGAAAACTTATACCAACTGAAGAAGGAAGTGCTAGTTTGGTCCAACTCTGCACTCTCAACTTTGTGCTAAAATTTTTGCAACAATTCAACAGCTAAACAGGAAAACAGAGGATATATCCTGGTGCTTGTCTATAAAGAGTTTCTAAGTGGCTAGCCCTCTTTCTTCCTCTGTTCTTATGTATCTGTAACATGTATGCCTTGATGCAATTTTTGGAATAGCAAGTTATGAATATATCCTAGTATTATATTACAACAGATTATTAATATAACTTAGTGTTATATTACCTTCTTGTGAAAGTTGTAAAAAAACTAAACAGTCCACTTTTTATTGATTAAAAATGGCTTAATGTTACAAAACAAATAAAGGTTTATGCAATTGTAAGTTTATACATTTATACAACTGTCATTCTCTGTTCCAATATATATTGCCTGACTCTCCTACTGACTAGTATTATTCTGGAATGATTTTCTTCTTTTCATATACTTTTGCTCCATATTCTACACTCCTTGATACTGGGGAAACGAATTTTATTTCTTCTACTTCTATTAATTTATGCGCACACACACAAATCCACACATTCTTGTGGGCCAAGAATGAGAATAAATAGTTTGCAGTCTAAATCCTGTATATGAATTGTCCAGCAAGTCTAGATAACAGACACAGATAACATTTCCCAACTGCTACCAACCAACACGCTCCAGACACCAAACTGCTGTGACTTACTTGAGGTCAAAATGGTGAGGTTTTGAGTCTTCCACAGGGACTCATCACCTTGATAGCAGAATATCATGGTAACGTGGAGAAGGTGCAACTCTAGAACATGAGTCTCTCGTAAGCACACAAAACATGGAATGTAAAAGATATAATCATATTTACTCCTGTTGAGCTGAGTTTATATTCTGGTCAAGAGGTCATTTGGCCAGGATGTCTGCCTCAGTTGCAGCTTCATAGTTGCTTTAGGCTATCATAAGCAAGGAGCACTTCAGAAGGGAACAGGTCTTACCTCTTCCATGCCCTCAGCTTGACTTTCTCACTTTTCCATACACTAGGATTCACACTCATGAACTACATAACACATGAACTGCACGTTCACAATGGCATAATAAGGTAGATCATGGATCTACCATGCTTTGCATGCATGTGTTTGTGCAAGTTAGTCTTCAGTTAGGGTCCTATGAATGCACAAGGGAAGGTGCAGAAACATACTGTCATGGTTTCAGCTGGGATAAAGTTAATTTTCTTTCTAGTGATTACTGTGAAAGAAGTGTCAATAATGCATATTGGTTTAGTTGTTGATAGGCAATGTTCACACTATTGAAGGACTTTTTTCAGCTTCCCATAGAGGCTGAGAAGGAGCATAGACAAAACAAGTGAATGTCCAATGGAATATTCCGTACCATGGAGTCATGCCCAGTATGCAAATAGAGGGGGAGGAAATCATGATCACTGCTAGGGAAGGTGCCAATTTCACCAGTTCACTGGGTGGTGAGTGTGACTTGTGTCATCATTATTATTGTTATTCTTGTTATTTTCCTTTTCTGTTATTGTTCTATAAAAATGTCTTTGTCTCAGCACATGAGGGTATTTTTCCCCTTTCCTTTCCCCTCCTTTTCTCTCTCTTCTTCTTACCCTGCTGGGGGGGCTAGGGGGAGAACTGCATGATTGGCTGCATGGTTCTAGCTGCCAGCTGGGCACAACACATACACATAGAGCTGAAACGACACGATTTTTTTCAATGGTAGCTCTTTTTCTCACAATCATGAAATTGCAGTGCTAAGTTCTCACCCAACTTTGAATCACTTTAATTCTAGGTCATATCTTTATTTTCTCTTCTCTCTTGTTATTTGTTTTTCCTGTAATTCAAACCATTTCATCAATGCAATGTAAAGCATGAGCTCACAAACTGATCCACATACACAACTGGTGCAGCAAAACATTGAAGACAGTGCAGAGATCTCTTTAACTAACTTTATCATTAAAGGAAACTAATGTAGATCAGCACTCTAAGTCTCCTAATTTCCATATTAGCTTTGAAAAATAAGTATTAGGAATGAAAATCTTTGTTAAATATTTTAGACAATGAGTCTATGCTAAATGACAGGAACTGAGAGTCTGATCCACAGAGTAACTGCATTGTTAGTTTTATGTGCATACACATAAATCTTGTTACCAGGCAAACACTAGATTCTCTGACAGTTGACTCCACATTAAATGATTAGTAACTCTTGAGTGGTCTCTCCAAATGATGTAAGGATGTTCCCTATTTTTGTTCATTTCTTTTCTATGCTGCTTACTCTTGCAAAATATTAAAGGCAAATTCAGCAATCCAGCTCTAAAAGTAGCAGGTGGAAATGAGTAATATTACTGCTTCCCTGAAATAATAAGGCAACATTTGGCTTCTGCCAGATTTTCTCACCAGCTGTGGTCTAAAACCCTCTCCCAATGTAAGGCACCAGAGTTTTAAGTCT
Organism: Pluvialis apricaria; assembly: GCA_017639485.1. Lineage (NCBI taxonomy): Eukaryota > Metazoa > Chordata > Aves > Charadriiformes > Charadriidae > Pluvialis > Pluvialis apricaria. The sequence continues at coordinate 43,624,211 of CM030044.1, forward strand.
GACCTAGCAAACTATCTTTGATTAATTTTCAGAAATATTTCAGAAGTATTTATAGGTTTTTGTTGTGAAGCTTCTAGGTTTCTTCTGTATCATATTGCGTGAAAATTAGAGACATTTATTGCAGTATGAATTCTTATTTTTTTTTTTTTTTGCAGATGCACTTTTGATTTTGTGCACTACTAATCCTGACCCTAACTTAGAATGTAAATTGGCAGATTTCTCAAAAATAAGCTTGTTTGGAAATATGACCGTTTATCCCTTCTTTTGATAACATTGAGCACGAGTTGAAAGAGAAGATTGCTATCACTTTTTTGTTGATAAATCTGATGGCTAGAATTCTAAGGTGAATATTTTTTTTCAGCCTTTTACATACTCTACTGTTTACAAATTTAGTAACATTTCTTTGCCTTAAATTTTATCTGACTGTTCATGTTAACTTATTCCACCATTCATTTTAACTTTTGTCACTGAGTAAGCTGAGACCAAATTATTGAATGCTCAGCAGACATACAGGAACAGTAGCATGTGCTTTAACACCATATAGTTAGCCTAAAAATAACTGGTAAGATGGTAACCTCCTTTTCTGCTTAAGACTAGCTAAGCTCTTGCATAGAGATGAATAAGTGGTCAAAGTCTAATTCATCATTTCATGCTGTAGTCTTCTCTTAAGGGCTGTATATCTTCTAACTTCTGAACTTTTAAGGAAGTATTACTTGGAGTACTTTACGTGTATTTGAAACCCAAAACATTTTTTTCCGACTGTTCAAAAATGATACGACCATCAAACACAGAAGAGAAACGAAAAGGCTAGCTAGACTGAAGAACAACGAACCACATTATCCAGCTCCAGCTAGTTCAGTCTGCTCATTCAGCAACTCCGTCACTGGGGACACATTACCCTGACGCACTACTCGTGTAACAGTTCCTCTTTTAAAATAGGCACTGCTACAAAGCTGCTGTTTCGATTTTGAAACTTTGACTGGAATGTGTTTTGAGGCATTTTCCTATCACCAAAGTCCCTATTGAGACAATCAACTGCATCAAGTGCTTTACCCCATTGCCAAGACCCTGAATGATCCAGCCCCAAGTTCTTGAAAAGACATTTGAATTTTATGTTACGTGAGTGGTAATACCTGCCTGGTGGTTTAGCTACAACATCTCTATACAAAAAAGCCCACCTTCATCAGTTTGCCTTCTCTTTGTTTTACTAATAGATGTAGATACAAAGAAAGTGTTCACCATCTCCCTTTAGATTTTTTTTATGGTGATAGCATTTGGGTGCAGGGGTCAGTTTCATGCTGAAAAAAACGGGCATTTTGCTTGTCTCTGGTAGGGGGGCATCAAAGAGAACAGTTTGACTGGCATGCTATCTGCTTTCCATGTTTTAAGATTACTGGTATTTTGCTTCCAGGCATTTATGTTCAAAAATCTCACCAAGCCAAAATCAGATAAAAAGGTACACAAAGATTGACTCTGAAGTTCTCATTAAAACCAGATACTGTAATCGTGGAAATGAGAAAAATCTTTCTCTTCCTTGCACATTTAGCTGTGCTTATCTGCAAAATTACTATAAAGACATGTTATATCTGGAAAAAAAATTTTTTGGAAAACAATTCTTCTGACAGATCTGGGTTGCAATACAAATAATGTGGGCATCATATCTGTCACAAGTCAACACTTCCTCACTGGAACTGATCAGTACATGGATCTTCAGCATTGATTTGAAACAAATTACTGAGCAGAATCATGGGGGAAAAAAGCACACTGTTTACTATAGTAGACCCCCTCATTGTCAGGAATAAGGTAAAACTGTGCCTTTAATTGTTCTGCAGATCTCCTCTCCCTGAACTGCTGTTCTTACGGCTCAGTTTACTGTTTATTCAGAAGTGAATACCTCCTAATTGTACTTTCTAATACAAACTTACATTATTTCCAGTGACACTGCCACAACATCAAAACTATCTCTCTATAAGAACATACAGTTTTTCCTAAAGTTCTAGAAAATTTAGGGACAATAAGTGATTTTCCCAGAATAGTAGAAGGTTTTAGTGGCAGGAAAAAGGCTGAATCCAAAATATTCTTCATTTTTATAGTCACTGTCCAATCCTCCTTCACTTATGTTTAGTGCGTTCTTCAGCTGTATCAATGTTACATCGTATGCAATAAATATTTCAATGTTTTAGTTTGTTTTGACCTATCAGTCATTTCAAAGAGTTACTCAAGACTTCAGAGTCCCTTTGAAGGGTTACAAAGTATGAGAGGACTTAATGGTTTTCACTCCTCTGCCTAAAGTAACATGGGTGATGCTTTGCAATCGTGTTTTAATTTTTTTTAAGGTAACCACCACCAATGCGAGCCTTCCTATGAAAAACTGCAGCATGTTATTTCAAACTGCTATATGAACTGCACATATGTCACATTAAAGGAGCTCCACAAAATTAGAAGAACATTTCCATAAATTTAGAAGAACACTAACTCCAAGGTAACTTAACCTAAACACAGAAATATCTAAGGACTGTCCAACATAGCTAGCTTTCCTTCAGTCTCCTTCAGCTTCTCCAGAAATGGCTCACAACCCAGTTTATTACACAGAACCTTTACTCCATGAGTCCTTTTGGACCTTCTCCTTTTTTTTCCCTCTTCTTGAGCGTAGCTAAGATGCAAGCAGTTCTTGGGGAAACAAGAGCAAGTGGGTGGCCTGGCTTCTCATTTTCATAAAACTTTTATGAAAGAGCAGAAATACCTGAAAATCCAGGGATGCATGACCACAGAGAGGATGTGGAGCAGAAAGTCAAGCACTGGAACAAGACTGTATATGATCCCACTGTCCCACCAAGCTCTACTCTGGCCTGGAGACGACTTTCCCCAAACTGTTCTTTTTCTTTCAATTTAAAACTTTATATTGCTGTCCTTTTTTCCCAGCTAACATTTCTGATCTTTCATTATTCCCCACACTGACAGTTCCCTGTGCCCAAAATAAGCCCCATTAGCTCAATAAGAAATGCTACGTAAAGCTTTATTTTTTTTAAGTTTATTTCATCTCTGAGTTCACAACATGTTGGTTCACAACAATTTCCAGTCCAGCTGAAGTGACACACAGATGTCACTAATCTCTTGTTTACTCCTCTCTACTATTAAAATCAGAGTGCTGTGCATATTGTCATCTGATTAGAAGCCTGATTTTATTGCGTCCCCCACTAATAAATGATATGCAGGTATATGTTTTGCTTGTTTTCACTATAAGTGTTGAAAGTCAAGCCAAAAGGAATGGAAATGTGCTTTGTGAAAATTCCACTGGAGGCTTAATATCCATGAACTAAATTTTTAACCTAATTATAATGAAAAATTATGATTATTATGATTATTAAAGCTCCAGTTTGATTTCTACCAAACGTTAAGTGACTACTACTCCATTATATAAAGGCTGAATATGGGCAAGCACACTTTCTATACTTCCAGTTAAGTATGACATTTTAATTCTATAATTTACAGATTGAAAGCAATTGTTCATGTTTTTTTGAACTGTACCCTTTACTACAATCAGGGAACCCAGTGCTCAGATTTTGTTCATGACTTATGTTTATTTTGCCTCAGTCCTTTCATTTATAATTTTTGTAAGATTTGAATTACTTTACATACTTAGAGGATCACTCATAATTTCTATATCTTGACACTTCTTTATGTTTTAGTCCTTTAATATTTCTATTCTCTAAACAAATAAATGATCAATATTAACAAGAAAAGCTCTCCAACTTGGTTAGTTCCCCAAAACCCAGTAATCCATAGTGCTGGAATGCAGCAGTATATGTGGTAGTTTCATTTGCATATATTAATACCTATATTCTACCAATAGTTACATTTGCAATACAGTTACTGTTGGAAAAATAGTCCAAAAATTTTCCCTTTCAACAAGATGTTTTGCTTGGAATTATCATTTTAAATATCTTCCATTTCTGAATGTTGCACTTTAATTGCGTGATGAAGTAATACAGTAAAAGGAATCCTTGGCTCCTTTATTAAAAACTTGCAAACGCAATTAGATAGTTAGTTTAGCCCTATTTACAATGGAAAAAAAAAGTCTTCACAGATTTATTTACCTAGATTTATTATAAACAATAAATTTGAACTCTGCCAAACTGCCTTTATTCAGGATGACCTTGGGGAAAACAGTCAAGGTTTACCTTCCCACTTTTCCCTGAGACTTACTGATAGGTTGTTGCAAGTGAGAATTAAGGTAAGAAATATCTGACGTGGCAGGAGATCGATAACGTTGAGTGTCTCTGTGTAGCTTAGTTGCTGGATGAACATGCTGGATTCACGTTGCTGATGCACATGCAGTATGTCATCTCTTCAAAGGGGCCCATTTGCGTTGTAAATTTATAACCAGGACTTTTGGATCTAGCTACAGCCAGCCTGCAGGGCTCCCTTAATTCCAGTCAGGAGCTGGAAAGGATGATCTTTCACAGCACTCAGTCTCTCATAGCTCCAATGAGAAAGCAGAAAATGCTTTGAGTAAAAATTAACTTAAAAGTTAACTTTTCAAAGAACAAAACATTTCGTATACAGGAAATGATACAAAACTGAAGGGTTGAGATTTGCTGACAAAATACTTTATAAGGAAAAGAAAAAACAGGGTTTCTGTAATGAAGTGCAAGAGGGAAGATGAAAAAATATAATGAGGAATAGGGTGAACACAACCATAGCTGTGGAAAGGAGTCATAAAACAGCATCAAAGAGAAGTGAGAGCATATGGAATCAGGAGAGAGTTTAGAGTAAATAGTAGCTACCTATCTTTCAAAGACCAAACCTATTGTCTTCAAAATACGTATTTTTCTGCTTTAAAAAAAAAATAAATCTTAATTCGTTAGCAAAAAACTTTTAGCTCAGCAAAATCAGTATCAGCACACACAACTGTGCTAGTATGTGCTACTATTTACACTGTGAACTGAGAGATAAATGCTTCTTCAGGTGCAGGATTTGTTCCCACAACAGAGAATTGGGTCCAAGGACTGAGACTGCAGAGGAAAATGACATTGACAATTTGATTTCTAAAAGATCTTTAAAAAATTAACGAAAACATCAATATTATAGTTTGCTGGATGTTCTTAACAAAGCAATGGCCATCCGGGATTTTATGCACTTTTAATAGTGGTATGATATCTGACTTGGTTGGTATCTGACTGGGCTGATGATCACTTTTTGCAGTACATCACCTTTCTTCAGTTCTGGGAGATTAAGGTCTAGAGCTAAAAAAGTGAGTAATACAGGAGTTTCTTTAGGCTTTCTGCTATTGCCTATATGAAAAAAGCACAAGAGATCACTGGGGAGGCCCAGGACAAATTTATCAACCATGGCAAAATTCAGACTGTGGAGTCCTAATATATATGAAATACCAGAAATTTTACTTAATTTACTTCTTTATTTCAGTTTCTCTAAAATTAAGGTATCACGCAAACTATGCACACAAATGTGAATATTTAAGAACTAAATCTTGCCAACTTTCAGACTTTTGCATATTATGTCAAAATTTAATCCCACTGAATCCAACAATAATGCCCATATGGACTCATACGGTAGCAGACTGGCCCTTTTTCTACTGCTAGTTTCCCTTACTCCATTTTATTATAATATAATATTATAAGGCTATTTTTTGGCAGGTGGTGAAGGTGATGAGCATTTGTCACACTTGAAGTAGAGCTTGCCTTACATGTGTATATATGTCTATGTAAAATCAAAGGTAAATTAAAAGGATAGCTGTAAGGCCCTATTCAGAGCACAAATTCCATGTGTTTTCCGTAGACTGACAGATCGTGGCAATACACAGACAAGGAGAAGGGAAAAAAAAATACACAGTTGTAAATAAATGACAGATTGTTTTTCTCACATTTTCCTGGAAACTTTACTTCTAGGAAAACCTGAGTCATGCTTGACGTTATAAATGAAACGTTAAAAAAAGAAGAGTTGTCTTGATATGGTAAAAGACTTCATCTGTCATTAAAGCAAATAGTATGCTTATTAAGACTGGGTGACATCTTACAAATGGTAGTGGAGCAGACTAAGTAACATAATGTTCTTAAAATGAGTATCCTCAGTAACGTTCATGCTACCGTGTCACAATGAAATGACATGGAGATAAATACCACACTGATTCTTACAAACCATCAGAGATAAAAAACTATTAATAGAGGAAAGTTCAGCTCACACCAACAGGTATCACTCCAATAAAAACATTTTTGAGAAAAGCACTTTGACAAGAAAAAGGGAATGATATTTTAATGTCAGTATCATTATGGTTAAGTGTAGATGATCTTAATTTTATATATGAACATTTAAAATCTAAAGAACTGGAAACATGAAGTATATTTTAAAATTTCTACATAAAAAGTTACACTTTTATCAGCCCAGAAAGAGATTGTAAAATATAAATTTCCCACCAGAAGATTCGCATGCTGGCAACAGGTCCCCTTTTTGCTTTCAACCCTACCACTACCGGCACTGGAATTGTCAACATCAGATTCCTATTGCAAGAAACAATAACACTTCTGGTTCAGAGAAAATGTCTGTAATTATAAGACCAGTTTAGGTATCAGTGGTTGGAGATATAACATGTACTAACCCAGAAAAATTTCATACTAGAATGAAAATCTCAGATCATTATTTTATTTTTGAATAATGTTTTTACAAAGAGGCTTTGAGAAGAGTCATATTCTGCATACAAACCACTACAGCGTTTTTCAGGGCCTCAGTACATGCGATTTCCAGGATTTCTTTTTTACTGCTAAGAGAACATACAGCAGCCATTATAGGCTGGATAATCCACCCCAAAAGCTTCCCTGACTCGTTTGTCATGGAAATTATTGGGATGTTGAAATTTCAGAACTGAAAATTGTCTGCAAGAAAACAGAAAACTGTGAAGCGCTGAGAAGTACCCTTTCATCAAACAAATCTACATCAAATTATGGTGGGAGGGGGAAGCTAGAAAAAGGTATTGAAACTGTACTTAACAAATGGCCTTTTATTTCTTCAAGAAAGTCGCAGTTTGAAATAGCCTTTCTTAATGAAAATTTCACTTGAAAAATAATGTTGTATCAGTCCGCCTTGACATTTATAACAATGACAAAATATCCTCATGTGTTTTCCCATGTAATATTGTTTAAATGGCATAATAAATACTGTCATGTGGCCCTTCTGTGTACTAACAGAAAAGTACAATCCTTTGTTCTGTGCATGACTGCATTTGCACATTATAGAACTATGAAATATTTACAAAGGGAAGGTTAAATCAATACAGCTTTAAAATTTGCACTCCTGTCTCCTGGGACTTATATCATCTTGATTTAATGAAGTAAAAGGAGAGAGAATGTTGACACAGAAAAAAATATTTCGGTTCCCCTTTATTGTACATACAGAGGGTATTAAAGTAGAATTTGCTGGTGATTCATGCTGTAATTAATTATTATACCTTTTGTGTTCTGGCTGTTATTTTAGTTGTCTCATTTGCAAAACATAGAAACTAACTATTACACAAAAAAGAAGGAAGAAATGAGATGCATTCAACAGAAAAGAAAAAAATATTGCTTAACCAGTGCTGATTATTAGTGGATTTAACATATAAACCATTCTTTGGGCTAAAAGAAGAAATACATTTAATTTACCAGAGATTTTATAGACCATGAAAGAAAAAAAATTACAGAAACCAAAAAAAACCCCCAGAACATGTCATGGCAATGTGAAGTCTGTAATTCAGGGAGCGTATATATATATATGAATATATGGTCTTATCTGGTTGCTTGAGTACTTAAACTCATAAATCAAATTAGCATAAATTATTGTTACACACACACATTTTTCAGATAAATTCCACAGCAGGATAGGAATATAGCCATTGCTATTCATTAAGGTCTCACTTCATCCATGCAAGAATGGATAGCTTTCTTTTTTAATTCTGAATGCAGTCAGATGAGAAATTCACAGCATATAATTTGTTTGATAAATCTAGGGAGCATAACTTTGTTTAGGATTTTCTGTGCAAAGAAACTTAGATTTTTCTAAATAAAATTTGTCCATTATCAAGAATTGTTTAAGATTATATAGAAACATCTTTCAGAGTCTGTTGTTCGCTAGCTATTATCTTCCACTGTACACTGTACACTGTACATTGCTGACTCCCACTCATTATTTATGGGGTATAAGAACTTATGCCACAGTTCTGTTTTTTGGTTATATTAAATGACATTTTGATAAACTAGAAGAAGAAAGTCATAGTGATTTTTCAAACCCTTTTAAACACTTACTACCTATTATCATTTGAACACATAAATTTGGAATCTGTTACAGTGGAAACAAGAAAACCTCTAATGTTTTTTTCCAGTTCTTACTAGCAATTGAAATTAATAGCAGGTAAAATTCAGAAGAAGGTGTGACTAACGTGCTTAATTTAATTCACTCTGCTGACACTGACAACTTCCAACCATAGTAGCTGTGGTATAAGCCTAACCTATCCTGAAGTTACTAGATAGATTCAAATAGAGATTTTTGGAAACAATGGGCTAGAAGTTTAGCTGGAGGAACATTTATTTTGGGGGTTGCTGTGAGTGAAGGAGAAATACAGCAGGAAAGAATTTAATGTGGGTAACTGAGGGATGTGACTTAAAAGCTCTGCTTAGGAAGCAAGGTGTTAGGTGTTCATGACTGCTGAGAATCAGACTATTGCCCAACAACTATTTACCAGTATAAGTGTTTTCTTCTCCTGTGCTACCACTTAGACATGACAGCAAAGCTGCTGGCACCCATGAGCAACCAGCTTTTCTGACCTGTTGCCCACCTGCATCCATCCTCTACACCTCCTTCAGCTGCATTCCAGCCTTTGTGTTCTGCAGCTACCAACAGCTCCCCTCTCTTCCAACCAGGATAAATTCCATAGGTCACCCACCCCTCTCTTTTCTTTCCTTGCCTCAGATCTTCTGTCTAAGCAGCTCTACCTATGACATCAGTTTTATTCGGGTGAGTGTCTATTTATTTATTAAAAAAGTTAGGAATGCCAAACAATGTTGCGCATCCTGCTTTAATTTAGCATCCCACAAGTACACTCTGACTGCATCTAATTATATGATATATTTCCATTATATTACATATGGAATAACAAATACTCATCAGCCATGAATTCCAATCTTGCAAACCACCACACAGGCACTCTCTTGCAAAGGCAAAGATATAATCCTATGTATAAAGCAATTAAGTCCTACCCTTTACCACTCTCTTCTTCTCATAGTTTTGTCCCTTGCACAAAATATCTTCCAAATTTTGCAGCGAGTAAAGTTAGCATATTGAAAATATTCTTCATGACAAAACTTTGATTTATTCTTATGTTTTATAAGCTTTACAAAAATGTCTTGTCAGAGAAAAAAATATTTAAGAAGTTATGAAATTAAGAAAGTATCATAACACAAAAAACAGGTTCTGTTGGCATAATCAACATTAAATTGGGCATTTTCTAATTTTTAAACACTTCTGCAACATGCATTTATTAAGCTTTTTCTTTTTTTTTTTTTAGTACAATAATACAAAACATGTCATGTCATGAAAAGTTATTAAAAAATTAAGAGCATTTGTAGCATGGAAAGGCATGGAGTTTTTGAACTCCAATGTTCTTTCAAAATGGGATGAAAAAGTCACGATGATCTCTCTGAAACCAAAGTTATTCTTGTTCTGTTTCTCATATCTTTATTATTTAATACTGTCTCTCAAGAACAACCAATATCTAAGTGTGTCTGTGTGAGCTATTTCTTAGCACACAAAACAAGTTGCATTTTATTTTGCAATACCTGGAATAAGGCTGTATTGCAAAGTACTTGAGACATGCTGCAAACTAAAGATGCAACTTGACGTTGTGCTGGAAGACATGGAAGTAGTTATTTCAATTCTGGCAGCCCTGTTTAACAGATTAAGTCAAGGAAAATGAATGTGAACAAGGTGAGCTGCTTATTTGGGTGCATTGAGCTGGTCAAGAAGAATTTGGTACCATTAGTTGTCTAGAAAATGAATAGCAGGGACCTGGAACAAAATACTTGATTAGAACAGCAAGGGAAACCTTGCATAATGCGACGCAACAGAATGACAGACTGGTTTTAGTCCTTAAAAACTAAACACGTGGAGATCTCTGCATGGACACTTGCTTCTGGTTGCAAAAAGAATGGTGAAGATGAAGGCAGGAGGATAGTGATAACCTCAGGATTACTGTGGCACCCCTTTACAGGTCCATGTAGGCTCAGAAACTTGTAAAGACATGGATCACACTGCAGGTTCTCTCTAACACACCAAACCTGGAAAAAAGCTCTACGAAATAGTCCAGAACTTTCTCTGAGTAACACAAGTGTCTTTAAAGTTTCCGGACTCTGGATCACTACAGACAGTTCCTTTCAGATCTCATTCAAATCAGAATCAGGAAGCTGAGAGTAAGCAGTGAAAAACAAACCACGGACAGTCTCTTGACCTTAGAATAATTGTGAAATATCATGAGGGACAATATTGTGAAATAGCAATAAATCGGTATTCATTTACACTAAACTAATTTAGTTCTAAAGCAACTGAGGAATCTATTTTTATTTTGTCTGATTAGTTATAACACAGAGAATGTTGTTCTGAAAATGAATAAACTAGGCTTTGAGGTAACCATTCTTTTGACAATCAAATTTACTCCACAGTTTGATAAAGTATTAGTATCCTCATACAAAAAGGTGTGATTCCATCTCTTCTCCACAGATTACCAGCAAAAATTTATAATGACATTTTTCACACATGTTCAGTCCCTCTAAAGGGTTGTGTGGTTTAAGAACATGAATTGAAAGAATAAAAAACATATTGATATTTTAAAATGTACTACATCGAAAGTTTGAATAGTCTCTCATCAAAGTCTGCTAATACTGAGTTGTCTGTAGTTACATTCTACGAAGCAATCTAGCATATTCTGTCTGGGTGATTTCACGGCTTCCATTTCGTGAAACTTTGCCTTCAGTATGGCAGGTTCAGATTAAGAAAGTGTGTGTGTTGCTCTCCGTCTTTGAAAATACTGCAAAGATAAAATGGAAGACAGTGAATGACATTAAAAAAAAAAATAGTAAACAGTCTTAGCTGTTTCAATTCTGCTTTTCTGCACCATCCTTTGAAGTTAAGCTAGAAATTTGAATTGTTCTGCATTCTTACCCATGTTCCATAACTAATGATTCTGTGGAAATATTTTTGAAAAAATATTAGTTCTTACTTACAACAACGTGGATAATAGCTGTTACCTGCCCTTTTCCCAACATGGACAGCACAAGTAAGCTCACCTGAGTGCATGGTACCATTTCTGTTCTATGTAAGTACCAGCTGATATTAGGTGTGATGTTAATTTTACAGGCATACAACCTATAAGACATGATTAAGGAAACGCAAGCTATTTCACGAAAGGCCATTGGGCAAATCATAACTCATTTATAACACTAAATGCAGTTGTTGAGATTTGGATGAGGGACAAAAAGCCCTGTTCTGCATGTCCAAATGTTTTTAGGGGGCCCGCTAACTGATGAAAACATTTACTCAATGTTTTTGTGGCCTTTCTGAGCAGCAAGATACAGCATCAAGCTGTATCAGTTTCAGACAAGGAATTGCAAGTGAAGTCAGAAAATCTAAGTAAATCTCAAAAGCACTATTGAATTGCTAGTAATAATCATGATAATTGTACTGTTGCACTTTATGCCAGTGTATATGCAAAACGCTTGACAGAAAAGACATTCTCTATACTCTACATATTCATTCTCATTTCTATCACTATTTTTTTTCTATTATTTTAGATTTCTTATACTGTGACAAACACCAGGATGACGAAGTGTTGTACAGAAGAGATAGGTTTAATTTTTGTTTTCACTCATTAAAACTTAGCCCAAGACAAGCAAATGGGGAATTTATTATTTACGGATGATGCACAAAAAGTGTCATAGGATGAAATAGACTTAAAAAAGCATAATATTCAGTAAAATAATACAAATAAATGCCTGTGGTGTAATATGTTGATTTGAAAAAAAAAAGAGGATTGCTGCTATGGACAATGGTATCCTCCTGCTACGTAAACACTGGTACTGAATTGACCTATTTGTTTTCAGAGAGACCAAAATTATACCTGTGAAAATGTTCCACTACAATGATTTTGTCTTTCATACTGGAAGACTGATGTTAATGTAAAATTTTCATATGAGTAGTATTGTGCAATTTTGCGACTCAACATTATGCAACACTAACTGTTTTTCCCTTTACTGCTGTTTTACTCTTGTATTATGACTTTCTTAAAAGAACAGCATATGAGTTGAAGACAATGGGAGGGCTGGGATTTAGGTTTTGGGGACTAGGTCTGTAATGTTTAAGATTTTTGTAAAACAAAATTCCAAGTATGTTGTTGACAAAAAAAAAGAAGAAAAAAAAAAGTTATTTATTGTTTTATTTGCTGTGTTTTACCAGCAAGTGGTAAGTTATAATTTACAATATAACAAGAACAACAACAACAATAATGCCGTTTTAACTGAGTTAAGAAACCTGTGCCTGATAGACTGCATCCTGAGCACGAATTTGCAAGGCCATTTCCTGGATCTTTTGAAAAAGTATAAGAAAAAAAAGGAATAACAAACACTAACTTACTTTGAAAAAATGGCCCAAGCCTTCATCCCTCAAAAGAATGGAACTGTTCAACATAATCAAAACCACCAAAAGTTTATTATTTTTGTGCTGTTTATCTGTAGGATCACCTGTAGTCACTGAAAACAACATGTTGGCGTGCCACACTGGAATTTACACTAAAACCAATCAGAGGACAGGTTTTGGGTGCACAGCCTGCACCCCTCTGTCACCCTGTCCAAAATGGCACCAGGACACTGCCATTCTGTAACACTGTGGCAGTAACAAAAACCCACAAATATCAGCCACAGGCAACAACTTCCAAAATATGTCAGGTATGTTTTCAGGAAAGTAAGTCTGGTATGAAGCATGGAAAGATGTATGTTGGCTGATGACCACACAGACGAAACGAGGGCTGCTAGACTGCTCAGGAATGTTTATCAGAAGGTTAGTAATGCAATACTGATACCTTATTGAAATTTAAGCACAATATTCCTATTATCCCTGATGTAGCGAGGACAGTATCTGAAGTTTGCAGTAGATACACACTGCGTTATTTAGTATAGTAGTATCAAAAATTCCTTTAATCTTTTATCTTCATCTTAGTTTTACCTACTTAGTTTAGATTCTGTTTTTCACAAAGCCTGCTCTCCCCTCACCTTTTTCTCCTTTCCTTGAGATATGAATTAGAGTTAAAAACAGTCTGAACTTCCTCAGGTCAGGCTCTGAAATCGCTTTTAATTAAATGAATAAATCAATAACTAACATTGTGTCATGATTACAACTCACAAACCAGCTGAAGCTATATTTCTCACTCTTTCATAATGTCAGCTCATCATTCAAGGAAGATAAAAGTAAAAATGTTAGAAGCTGACACTGTGTACCTCTTGTAGAACAATTGAAAGAAAAGAAATCTGTTTCTCAAAAGTCTCTGTGACTAACATGATTAGTTGTGAAGGTTTTGAATATTTATTTTTTTCATTTATGTGAATTTTTCTTAGTATTTCTTTTAGTCTTTTTTAATCTATTTAGTCCAGAAAGGGTAAAAAGCAAAAACTTACAGCAACAAAAAAGGAATGTAAAAACATATTTAGAAAATAAAGCACATATTTAGAAACTAAACGTTAATCTATCAAATTTAGTCCAGAAAACAAACCATTTATCTAAAAAGCAGAATGCTTTTACCACAACTACAGGCTGTACGCATATTCCACGAGTTACCTGACATCTGGTCAGTTGCCATGAATAAGAAAATACAGAAGCGGCTACAGAAAATGTCTTCTGTGCCTTCTTAAAAAGAGAGAAGGAAGGTCCATTTGAACCAGTAACCTTGTGCCTACACTAAATGGAGCTGACAAGGGTCAACTGAATAGGAAATAAGCCTGGAGACTGCTGCCATCTAGGAATCCAACAGTTTTCGTTACCTCAAAGACTGTCGAAACAAAACCAGTATTTTCCTTCTAAAGAGATATTTATGAAATATTCTTGATGAATTCATTGCCCTACTCAGAGAATTGTCACCATTTGTTTCAGTGGAGCTTCAGAAAGAGCTTTTCGTCAGAAAGGTATGTGATATAAAGTATAGAAACACAAACCAGATAACCACCAAGATATCTACCTGTGTGATTGTACTTAGAAAAAGAAACAGAGCACTCTGCAGAAAACCATGCATAGACACAGAAAAAAATGATGATTTTGGAGCTGTTCCACTATTTCCTGAATCTCTCTCCTGGTGGCTGAGGGTCTGCTCCCAAGATAACCTTGTAACACCTATATACACTCACTCCTCTACTTTATGCATGACACCTGTGAGCAGCTAAAACCAAAGACCTGGTTTAAATTAGATAATAATCTCTGGAACTATGAATTAAATAGTAATGAAAGTTACTCTGATCAGGAGTAACTTTAAGGGAGATGTTGACAGAGGAAGGCCACAAACATCTGAAAGCGTCTCTTCCTTCTCCAACAATAGTCTGTTCTTTCAATCTGCTTGCTGCCTCAGATTGTCTGGATGGATCTGTTTGAAATTAATTTGTGAGATGAACTAATGAACCATCACAACTATGTATGGAGGGCAGCCACGTAAAGGCGATTACATTGACTGCTGAATCAGGCATAAAGGTCTATAGGCATAAGCACTTCTTTTCCATCAGATTAAAACCAATCACCATTATTCTTTCTGAAACAGTCATCCATTGACTACTTCAGCCTTGTCTGTATTGAAACCAGATTCTCTGAACTTTATAACCTACATGCCATGGGCTCAGGTAAGGCTTAACTTCCCCAAATTCTCAGTGTTCAATGGAGTATGATTTTCTAAGCACTGGCTCAGCCATGGTGTAACATCACTAGGGTCAAAAGTTATTTGCAAATTTATGTACAAACTCTGAGTTTTTATCCCTTTCCTGAATTCCTTTTCATCTCTGAAGACCAGACGTTGTTCTGTAGACATTAATGAGACGTTAATTGGACAACAGCTGTGTCCTCATTTTTAATCTCCATTGATCAATCCTGTATCACCAAATACGAAAGACTGTTTAACCTCCTCCTACATCTTCAATGAAAGATCTGATGAAAGCTTTCATAAGACAAAGGTTTTCTATCTTTTGGTATTACTACTCTCCTACCACCCAAGTAGGTATTACACCCTTAACTTCTACATATGATTAAAAGTCTTTTGTAACTTTTTTTAAAACCTTATGGCAACCAATGTATCCTTCAACCAAACAGCAAAGATCTGATATTGCTTAATCCAATCACACATTTTTTAAAATCCTACAAATCCAATTTAGTGCTAAAAATGATCATTTCATAGGACTGAAAAGACAAGTACAGTTGTTTCAATAAAAGGAACTGTATGATAGCAAACACAAAAAAAATTAAAACTTTAAATACCCAAAAAATGTTTATGTGTTTAGGTGTAAAGCAGTATAACCTGTAAAACCTTTGGGCTATGAATTCAATTTTACTGTCTTAAGTGAGAAGTGAAAATGAAACCAGAGACTTATCTAACTATGTTTGTCCATGCTACAAATCAAGAAGGGAAGCGCAGTGAAGACCATTATCTAGACCTAAACACTACCGTTCTTATGTATGTTGGAGTGTTATGCTGACAAGAATTTCACTGACTTCAGTAGAACTTGCCAAGGCATAAAAAATATTGCTTCAGGTGAATAAGGGACCCGATCTATAACGACTCAAATTTGCCACTGTATCAAAACAGAATATAACTATTTATTATCTGGCGTGCAGCAATTAGCTTGTGTTGTAGGCAGCATGTTCCAGCTGACATCACAATGTCACTCCTACCAGCTCACTTAAAACTTGGAGCACATTACTGAGTAATTTTGATTGCTATAGAAACATGCTTAGTTTTTCTAGATAAATTCATCTCACATATTGCTCTTGATGGAACTGGCTGTCAGTCTGGCTGTTGAGAAAGAGCCTATCTTATGACACATCAAGTGTGATGGAAAACAGAAAAGACAATATAAACTACAAACCAAAAAAAAAGAAGAAAACGGCATCCTTTGATGGTGTTTAGGGCTTCTGTGAAAAAGCACAGTCTTTTTGTACATCCTCCATGTGAGTGATACAGGAACAACTGTTATACCTTTAAGAGAAAATAACTATTCTCTTTGAAACAAAGCACTTGCACGTGCAAGTGTCTTGCCCATAGCTTGTGTTTCAAGATGATTTAAATCCCCAAAGAGCTCACCAAGGAGATACACCCCTGATACTTCCCATGGGCATTTTGCTGAGCCAGCCGATGTATGTGCTCATGCTATACATCACTTTGGCACCATTAAAGAATTATGGGATCTCACGTGGTCTTGCAGAAATTAATCACTGGTTAACAGTCTGTGCTTCTGTGTTTATGAAGTCATTTGGAATATCTGCATGTAGCCATTAGTACTCTGAAGAGAGTGTACATGCAGGTAATGAACCACAGCATTATGTTACAGATGAGATAGATAGTTTTCAAGTTGATAATTAATATTTTGGAAGATTGTTTTATGTACTCTGTGATGCATCACAATGATATTTCCAATCATGCCTAAATACTGAGTGGTGGCAGTTGTCGTCTGAGATAAACACAAAAGTACTCACTGTAAAAATGTGATTAAAGCAGATATTTATATTTAAGTATAAAAAATGGATCAAATCCTCTTCCCTTTAACTTCATTAAAAATAAAATTCTCTTTAAATAATGATACTTTAGAAATCAGAGAATAACTGCTGTTTTTTATCAATCAGGCTAGATTAAGTTTTACATATTTCTAGTCTGTATTTTTTAACGTAAGGCTTTGAACACATCTTTCAAGAATAAGGTGAAGTGCAGAAAATTTTCTGTCTCAAAAGCATTTAATTAAGCCTTCTTTAATGTTAATGATAAATGCAGATCTACAGTAAGGTATATTTGTGCTTTTATGCACAAATTGTGTTTAATGGAAGTGAGCTCCACTAATGGAGTTGGATTTGGGGGGGAGAAGGGAGGTTGCTTGTTTTTAAGAACAAAGTCAGCAGGTTCTTTATTATACTTCCCAAAAGATAGCCCCCTTCTAAATATTTACCTTGTTTATATGATTGAACTAATATACTTGAACATCATTTAGCCTCCTCAGTAAAATAAAAGACCTAGCAAAGTGGAGATTCTTTAGTTCTGAAAAGCTATTTGCTCTAATGCATTCTTCCGTCAAGTTGTTTATCATTATTATACTTTATTTTTAAAGTGGCAAAGAGGGTGTTGGTTTTTTTTTTTAATTGAAGCAATTTAATTTTGAACGTAAGAAATGCCTTAGAATGAGTGTTTTCAAGTTTCTCTGGATTCCAGGGTCAAGAGATAATTGGTGTGCTAAGATGCGAGAAGGTTATTAGATTATTAGAGACAGTTAGCACTGTACTTCTGCCACTCATTTAAATCAGTGGTACAAGCTCAAGTGTATAATAGATACTGAACACATTTATTCCAGCATTTAGCCTAAAAGGAAAAGCAAGTGTTTCTAAAAGACATGACTTGATCTAGCTGACCTGTTGCACTTATGCTTATTCAAAAGAAAAAAAGAAATCCGTCTTGAATACATAAGCTTATTTCTATGAGGAAGGTGGGCTATTGTTTGCTTACTTTCAAAGTTTAAATATATTAGCCAGTTTTAAATGTTAGTGAGGAAATATATTTTTAACTCTCTTTTATATTGAGCTTAAATTTCTGATATATATTTGTCATTAGAAAATAAAATTGGCAGAGTAGCAATGTAAATAATTATATTTCCCTAAAACAAAATAAAGAAGAGAAATGTCTGCTTACACTTTCAAGAGTATTGAAACAGCCTCCCCCACCAAGTCCCAGCTTTCCACCTCTGACTTTCCTCAGGGCTATGTTGCTATCCTGTGGCTCCTTATTCTAGTTGCTTTTCATGTTTCTTTTTTTGTTTCCAAAATGCATCGTAACACTAACCTTGCTCTCGAATTTGTTATTGCGTTTGTTAATGAAATCGTATAACAACCACAAATTAGATTCCACTAAGGCGTTGTTGCTTTTCTGTTTTGGTTGGTAATATCCTATGAAGTGCCAGAATATAGTTATATACATATGTATGTGTGTGTGTTTATATATATAGCTCTTTTTTATATTCATGCTTGCATTAGTGAAAAAGCAAATTTTCCATTTTGCTTTCTGTTTTGAAAAACTTCTAGTTCTTTTAATTTGTTTTCAATGTGCTTTTCACTGAAATGAATTTATATTCTATGCAAGCAGAAATACTGGGGTAGTTTAATCTAATCCTAGTTTTCTGAAATTATGTATGATGTCAAAATCCCGCTGGAGAATAATAAAAGTTTTGGTGTGGTCTCCACCACTAATAAGGAGCAGACAAGCCACTCAGCAGGTGTGGGCACACACACACACACCCCGCCTCCTCCCTGGTGGGACCTGCACCAACAGGATTTGGGGGCAAGCTTAGTGAGGAGCAGCTGGAGGTGCCGATAATGCAAATCTTCACAGTAGCTCACTTAGGAGTGCCACTGTCCTAGTGGCCCACCAGGTCTGCCCTTGTTCCCCATTCCCCAAAGAAGCAGGTCTTACTGGAAAGCCAGAGGATCTGCTTCAGGGCCACGGTCTTCCACACAGTCCCAAGCCAGGCAATCTGATGGAAACCCAGGTGGTTCTCCAGCAACTTGGTAAACACGTGCTTTGAACGGGGCATGTCAGTCTCAATGAATCTTTTCTTACTAATAAAATTCTTTGGCTTTAAGCTGTGTAATGAACTGAGTATAAAGCTGCTTTATACCCACCAATTTCAGGTTTTATCCAAACACAACATACAAAATGGAGCTAGAAGCAACCCTGGTATATTATTTTCACACTGCCTAATCCTAAACAGATATCAAACCTGGCATTCATACCTAGCTTCACTGCAAGACCTTCATTACATATAAAAGAAAACCTGCTGAACTTTTTTCATGCCACAATGGAATTTAATTGCAACCGTCTTAGATGATATTTGAAGCAGTTTTGAAAACAGGCTTTTGTTGGTTAGGAATCTCATACTAAAACTAAACTGTAAAATTTATTAGATCAAAGATTTAATTGCAGCTACTTAAAGCCTGGTATCTGACATCCAGGGATGGACATGGACTTCAAACCTGCCTCTGGCTATTATCTATTGCATGAGGGTTTTTTTAATATTTTAATACAGTGTACAAAATGTATCTCAGTTACTAAAACTGGCTATGTCTACATTAGTAAGTAATTTGGACCAGTAGGAGCAATTATTACATCAAGGCAGTTGATGTTGAGGGCACTATGTCTGCTGCAAATCATTCAGGGATTTATTCTGGACAAGATTCAGTTTGCTTCTTTGGGCTAAATGTCCCCACAAAACACACAGTTCAAAGCTGAATAAGGAAGATGTGGTAGCTTGGGCTTTGCAACCCCATTAGGGGTTGGAGAAAATTTGGTGAGCACATGGAGACGAGCTATTGGTCTAGCCTCCCTCCTGAAAGAAATCTAGATTGTGTGGTAGCAACCGGGGCATTAGCTTCCAAATCACATTTTTGGTCTGAACCAAAATGCTAAAATTAATTTTGAAACCTGGTATTTGTTTGAAAATATAATTTCAAATGACATTTCAGTGCAGTTGCGTGTATGAAAATGAACGTTATGTGCACATGAAACCATTTGGTTTCATGCAGTTCTAGTTCCCCAGACGTTCCAGGACATAAATATCAGGCGTAAATAAATTTGGACTAAAAACAAGCACACTGTGGGAGGTGGTTTCTATAATAATGATGGACAAATGAGGTTCAAATTGGCTCCAAAAAGAAAAATCTGAAGTTATCCAAACTTCTTGATTTGGAAATTAAGCAGAAAGACCCAGAATAACATGTTTTTTGTGGGATTTTCAGTGCTTTCTGGTTTTAGCTGGATCTTAATTACAAAGAAAAAAACTTTTCTCATGGAATTTATTATTTCTGCTTTGAGCCTTGGCATCAGTCAGAAACCACAAAGCTCTGTGAGGATTTCAAAAGTTAGTGTGTGATTTTAAAAGCTCACAACAAAACAAAAAAAAAGAAAAAAAAAACCACAACAGGTTTCTGGGTAAAGATTAGAACCACATAAACACTCACTTGGTTTTGATATAAAAAGCTAGCAATATTTTCATAAACTCTATTACCTTCATAAAGACTGTGTCTTATTTCCAGGACTAATGATGCCAAACTCAGGGAAGGGAAGTTATTGTTAAAATCGTATGTTTTGCAAGAAAAGTCCTCAGAAAATATGTCAGAAGAAATGCGGTGGTTTTAGCTGTATTTTTACTGTAGTGTCTTAGTTTGGTTTAATTTCTAAAGATATTATGAACCAGGGTAGTTTCAAGAAACAGGCCACATTTTTGCAGACAGATCCCCAGCTCAGGAACATCTCAGCAGCAGTGCATGCAATCGTCTTGCACACGTGAACTCCCCTGAAACAAAACTGATGGGCCCACTGCCTCAATGTGAAGATATGCCTCATACTTTTCCTAAACCTTTCTCTTTGCCTGTGTTTTTTCCTGGCAAACCATCTGCAATGTAAATTCAAGCGATCCACACACACCAAAACCCACTGAAGCAAGTCTTTTTAAGTGACACGCCACTTTTTCCCAAATTTTCTTTGAATCTTGTCCTGTCTGTTTTCTAACCTCCAAATTTCTGAAAAACTGCTGGGACTGTGCAGATAAAAGTTTAAAAACAAAACAAAACAAGGAAAACGTATAATTTAATTTGTTAACACAAACAGTAGTGTACCTCACAGTGAGGTACGAAAAATTGGTAATGTCAGACATACGGTACGCAAATAGCACCTCAGTGGATGTGAAATAGAAGCCACTCTGCGTTTCTTTTGGTTCATTTTTAAAGGAAATCCTTAAGGAAAAAAATCCTCATCCAGGGATGCTTATCACGGACAGTTCCCTCCCAGACATCAGTTATGCAGGACATGACAGACAACTGCCATTTTAAGAACCATTACGAGGCTTCATATTAAAGAGTTCACATTTGAGAGTGAGGGTGAAGACAGTAGGAGATGGCCCATATGGGAGAACTCGTGCATGTCTCCGCTTCTTCACAAACAAATGGAATATGAAAGAATTTCAGAGCACAGCAGGGCCACATAAGTATTTGAGCAACCGAATACAAGCTAAAACTAACTATATATGAAAACTGGCAGTCTGAGACTAGCTTCTGAAAAACAGAGCACAACGGGGGCCAAAGCAAATCTCCCAGACTACTTAGGCTGATACTGTTTGATTCCCAACTAGTATGTAGAGACATTTTAGTCCTGCCCTCAAGATCTTAAAGGAGATATAGAGAAGGCAAAGGATGAAATAAAAGAAATATTTTCTTCATTTATCAGATGGGGAACTGCAGCAAGAATACATGTTTTTTTCACAGCGTATTACTATGTAAGGCAAGCTACTGCAGGATGAGAGGTGTTTTTCCTTTAGAATGTGTCATAATGATTTTTTTCCTCCATTTTTCTATGTTTGTTTGACGACTTCCTCGCAGTTGCCAGACAACAATACATTTCTATCTGAAGTAGCAAAATAAGGTGGGAAATAATTTCCTCATGCTATTTCTGCATTGCTTGTAAAGCTAAGGCTTCCTAGACACAAACTCCACTGCACAGGCTGGGAAGTGAATACAACCTCGTATACAATCATTTCACGCCTCAGTTCTGCTTGATTTTTCATGCTGTTTGAACCTTAATTTAAGTGTGAAGTTCACTTAATTTGAATTTGGACTTTGGGAGTGCTTTTAAAGAATGTGTTTGTATTTTGATTTGTTATTTAATCTTTTCTTTCAAATGTAATGAAGAAAATCAGGACTGAACTGAGTGACCAGATATAGCAAAAGGAGTTTCTTCCACGTTGTCTTCATCTTTACTTCATTAAACTGTAATCTTTCCTTGTTTGAGCCATTAGCACGACTCCTCTGCTACCACTTTTATTCCATGCAGAGTACCTGTGGCTGAAATGCCTAATCACAAGAAGTGATTTCAATGAAATGCAGACTTCAGAAATTGCCAAATTATCTCTAAATCTAACTGCAGTACTCTGTCAAAAAGAACTTAATAAAATAATGAATTCCTGAAATCCACAAGTTGTCAATCAAATAATAATATCTTAGATATTTCTGCAGAGCAAGGGTAAATAAAAGTTACATGCCCATAAGAAAAAAGAAATCAAGAGTTTTGGAATAAATATAAGTTCTCTCATCATCTCTAATTGTCACTTGCTGTAGATGTCAAACTAACAGAGTAGCAGAATCTAATTTCCTTGTTTGATTCACCATGAAATTAAACTGAACCAACAATTTTTATTTTCACCTGGCAAATTCATCCAACACTATTTAAATCTAGCTAATCAAGTACAGTTATCTGCTGCACACACTCATCTCTCCTACCACACCTCTGATTTGCAGTATCCCACATCCACAGCTTCCTCTGACAGCCTGGCATTGGATTACATTTACAGTCTTGCAAGGTGTAAAGGAATGCATGGACATAGTTAACAAAGCCGCCAGCAAATGTATAAAGTCATAGAGCTACTGCTGAAAGGTGATGGGTGGGAGGGAAAAATAGAATTGTTACAAGTATGGAAAACAAAACAAGCATGCAGACAAAATCTCTGGGATTATCACTGAGTGCAAAACAACCCAACCTAATGCTTTTTCTTCACAAATAAATAGTTTATTATCATTAATATGTTGCTACTCAAAAAAATAGGAAGCAATAGTTGATATCTAAAATGTCCCAAACACAGTGTGTCAAAGATGCTACAAAGTGCTACACTGGGTGCAGCATAGCTATGAACATAGAGAGAGAGAGAGAGAGGTCAGATGACATACAAGCATATCACTTAACTGGATGAGCTGTGGACCCAACTGTGATAGCTCTGGTTATAACAACTCAAGTCATCTATAGAGACATGGGTCTGGTCATCCATTAATTATATTTTCCCTCAATTAACAATGCAGAATTTGAAGTCAATTAAATACTCCAGTGGTCATTTCTCCCTCCAAAAGAGAAGAAGGGGACTGCATACAATATGAAAGGTATTTGACGTCTTGCACTCCCCTGTAAATTAAAGCTTCTCTCCTTTTGACATTGAGAGCAGAGGGTGTGATGTACGCTGCAAACAGCAAGAAGGAGTCTGTGTGTACTTCTCTCTAAACTCATAAAATCTGATTATGCTGGGGAGCAACCTGAGGCCTCTGTTTCTTCCTTCCTAGGAAGAGAAGGACAGAAGACACTCACAGAGCATCGGAAAGCAAGATATTACTTCCCCGGCTCCTCTTCACAGAAGCCTGTTACCAGTGAGGGGAGGCAGTGGAGGGTCACTGGGCTGCAATTTCTCCTTTGCAGTTCCCCTGGGGTGAGGCAGCGTGTTGCAGACCATGCCCTTAGGGCAGGACCTAGCTCAGACACTTTGTTTTAGCAACTGCCTTCTTGGCAACTTTTTTCCAAGGACAAACTGTTTTCTTGTGGAAAAATTCTGCAAAGAAGTTAGAGGGAGCGAAAGGCATCAAAGGGATTATTTAACTATTCTCTTTCCCCATTAAAGTAACACCGCTATACTATGTTGGCTCAATTAAAGTGCAATTTTGCTTTACTCTGTTCCTCCCAACCCAGCAGGTTTCTTCTCTCATAAACAGCCCAACACCCTCAAGCTTCCTGTCTAATGAGGGAAATCAGCTATGTGTTAAACAGTCAATGGGATAATAATATTTGATACAGAATTTGCATTAGACCACAGAGAAAAGTGACAGCTCTCTTTCAAGGCTGAAGAATTCATTCCCTTGAATCAGTCCAGAAGTTACAAATACAACTTCATAATTATGCTGCCTGTAATCACAGTGCCATTCCAGATAGATAACTGTGTCCAAAACATATAATGAAGATATGTTTGACTATTTTGAGGGGAGACTCTTTCAGGTTTTTAAGAGGTGCATATTTTTCCTCCCAGCCTGCATTCAAGCTCTTACTAGCTTCACGCACTTCCCACTCATTCTTACCTGTCTTCTTTACAACTTTTTTTCCTCTGGTGGAGAAAACAATTCACCTCAGTTCAACAAGCTAAGAACATTTTTTTCCTCCAAGTCTGCCAAATTGTTTCACGGATCATCCAGCTCAGACCACAAGAGTCTGTTGTTTCCAACATCTCCTAACTGCAGTGATTTCCTTTCCAGGAACTTTGCCATTGCCTTCTATCCTTCTTCAATTTTCTGTGCATCTGTTCCATGTCTTTGGGGAATCAAAGTCCTTACATGGCAACGCAACAGAAGGGGCCTTCTTACAGATTATTTTATGTTAGGCAACTTTAGTGTATTTAACCAATCTCACCAGAATTTCAATTTTATACTCCAGTTACCAAACTAAGTTTAACTATTACCAAGTACTGAAGTTAGCACACGAAGCTAACTTCCATTGTTTTCCCATAATGTCACTTTTCAGTCATTCTGTTATTTCCTCAAAATAATGCACCTTATTTCACCCTAAGTAGACCTTCTGTCATAAAATCACTATATAAATGTAGATATAGAATGAAAAGTGTACTTTTATTCTGTACTTGAAAATCATTGTATTCTCTTTTGTTGGAAGTGACATAATACGTCTGTATTAACACAGGAAATACATACTTTATTCCTTTATGAACATTTTTCCTGTTGAGTAAATGAACACAGTGCCTTGGAAAAAGAAGACATTATGCATCAAATTTATGCCTGGTGGAACTCTTTTGAAGATTATGAAGTTAAACCAGAGATGAATTTGGCCCCATACTCACACAAAAACCAGTCAGATTGCCAGACAGTTAGACCAGCAAGAATATTTTATGGTGGAAGCCAAGAGCAGCTAATGAGAAAAAGACAATGGTTTATTTTGGAAAAAATGTCTTATGCTTTGGTTTGTAGTCTCCTGAGAGTTAACAACAGTATTTGTTTCTTCAACAGAATTAACATTTTGGAAGTTATTAAGAATAGAAAAAGGTTAAAAAAATTAAAATCTGTGCTTGAAGAAATTTGCAACCAAAGTATAACATGAGAGTTTTGTTCCCTGTACTACAAGTGTTAGGGAAGCAGTCTTCTCTTGTAAGAACTGGATAGTGCAGGAAGACAGATATATGCAGTACTAGCAAGTGATAATGGGCAGTGAGCTGGCAAAGCAAAAAGTTGCATGTAGGTACAAACCAGTCTAGATCCTGAAATACCACATGATTCAAGAAACACAAGCAGGCTCCACCATATCTTAACACACTAGACAAGACACTAAAAAAATTACATCTTGAAAGCCAAAACACACTGTCCTTGCTTACCCAAATGCTTCCAACTAATTCCATATGACAATTTTTCAAGTAGGGTTGGCAGACTTGTGTGCATGAGTTTCCTCTTACAGGATTTGAATAATCAACAACACACAATCACACTTTCCAACAATAAAAATTACTTTAGACTTTAACCCTGCATGGAGCTCATACATAAGATTGCAGGTTTGTGTCCTAAAGAAGGAAGAGGTGAGCATTTTCTCTTCATTTATTTCACCAAATTTCCAGTTGAATGATTATCTGCAGAAGTTATTTGCTAACCTTCTCTTATTACAAGAATAGGGTTGTCACTGTAACTGACTGAGTCTCAATACTTCAAAATCAATTAAGCAGAACAGATGGCCAGAAGCTTGTAACGGGGATGCTGTAATAAATCCTTGATTTACTAAAATGTAGAGTGGCAAAATTACTCACGGTCCTATTTCATTTGCAGTCCCCACAACATTCTTACTTCTAAACGGCAGAGATATAGGTTTGATGGATTGACCGTTAGTTGGATAAGGAACTGACTGGATGGCCATGTCCAAAGGATTGCAATCAACAGCTCGATGTCCAAGTGGAAACCAAAAATGAGTAGTGTCCCTCAAGGGTCCATAATGGCATGAATACCATTTATTATCTTAATAAATGACATAGCCAGTGGGATTGAGTACACCCTCAACAAGTTTGCAGCTGACACAAAGCTGAGTGGTGCAGTTGATTAGCTGGAGGGAAGGGATGCCATCCAGAGGGACCATGACAGGCTTGAGGAGTGGGCACATGTGAACCTCAGGAAGTTCAACAAGGCCAAGTGCAAGGTCCTGCACTTGGGAGAAGGACTTAGGGACACTGGCAGACAAAAATTGGACCTGTTGGAGCAGGTCCAGATGAGGGCCATGAAAATGATCAGAGGGCTAGAACTCCCCTCCTGTGAAGAAAGGCTGAGAGTTCAGGTTGTTCAGTCTAGAGAAGGCTCCAGCAAGACCATACTGGGCCTTTTCAGTATTTGAAGGTGGCTTATAAGAAAGATGAAGACAGACTTTTTACCAGAGCCTGTAGTGACAGGACAAAAGGTAGCAATAGATTTAGATGGGATACAAGGAAGAGGCGGTGACACACTGGAACAGTTTGCCCAGAGAAGTTGTGGAAAGCTCATCATTGGAAGCGTTCATAGTCAGGTTGGATGGGGCTTTGAGCAACCTTATCTAGTGAAAGATGTCCCTCCCTGCCCACAGCAGTGGGGTTGGACTACCTGATCTTTAGAGGTCCCTTCTAACCCAAACCGTTCTATGATTCATGTAACTCTGTACTGTTACATCAGTGATGGCCTATATGGTCCACAGTGTTTGAATTTCTTAAGAAGAAACAAACAAATGAAAATCCTCTCTTCCATTTAATGGGAAATAAGGTTACCTGAATGGATATTAAATTAAAAAAACAGGGTGGAAAAGCAGGGAAAGGTGGCGGGAAATAATAAATGGGAGAATAGGAGCAAAGAATTCCTAAACCAATTGTATTCCCTAATGTCACTGAGAATGTTAGCAATTAATTTTTCACAGTGTTTTAAATAAATAAATAAATCAACTGCTGTTTTCTTTTTCCTACTTATAGAATATATTCTTTTGGGATAATTTTGGCACTGGAGTTAATTCCCAGGTTTTATGTTGTTACGGTACATAAAGGGCTTTAAAAGAAAAGAAAGGGGGAAAATCATAATAAAAAGGGCAGTAATCTTTACACTTCCTATTGATGGCTGTTATTGAAATAAAAAATATGTATTGGGCACTTTACAGAAAAGTTAATAACGTGGTTTATGGAATCCTTCCTTAGAGATCCACTAAGGTCATGTTGATTCAAAGCACTTCTTGGTTGATAAAAATAATCAATAAAACTTGCATTATGAGTCATGTGATTAAAGGCAAAATAAAAAAAATTGTTGATTGCATTATTTTCTGTCAGGAGCACCATAATGACAAACATAGGTCTTAAATGCAAGGTGCAGACTTCATCAAACACAACTGGGGTGCAGACCTTGCAATTAACCCAAAAAATTCATCTGTCAGCCTTAATGTCCTAATTACAAAGCCACTAACTAGCAGGCCTTGAACTGTAATTCCAAGATATGGAAAGATGTTCCTGTCCTCCCACAAGCCAATCCTGTTTCTTCTTTGTTTGTTGGTTTGTTGAGTTGTTTTTTAGTTGGGGTAGGTGGGTGGCGGGAGTACGGGGTTAGTTTGTTGGGTTTTTTTTAATGTGGATCTATTCCATTAGCCATTGTATAATGTGGTCCCAATGACTGTTAGTCTAACACATAGGAAAAATAAAGGGGAACTTTTTAGCCTGTCTTCACCTCTCAAGACGGTTTTGAGCTTGTCATTAAAATGCAGTCTCTATTTTCATTTTTATTGCAGAAACTCACATTTAGAGAATAACGACTGAAGTATTTAATAATGTTATTTCAAAGCGAAAGACATAGTGCCTTCTTGGACTTAAGATCGCACATAGCTATTTAAACTTTCAATCCAACCAGACGCAAGCTTTTCAGCATACAAATGACATATGTGAACAGGGCAAAAAGAATATTTAAGTCACCACTCACTGCAGTACTGAAAAGAAGCACATGTATGTGTTGATTTAATGCCTTGCCTCAGAATGACTTTCTTTTTCAATGATACATAAGAACCGTGGTCCCTGATTCAGGGTTTCAAACACACTTTCGCAGTGTAAAAGGATTGTCCAAACAATATTCAACTGACGATACTTCTTTAACCATCAAAAATTAATAAATTGGTTATGCTGATAAAACAGAATGCCTGGCATGATGTAGAGCATGAAGGAGCATGTCTTTAAAGAAGATTTCCACCCTTGAACATTGGAATTTTCCACTGTTTGTGCACAGTTTTGATAGCTGTAACTGAAAAAAAAGTGTAAATTCAAACTTAGAAGTGAATCAGGAAAAGCTGACTTCAAGATGAAACCCAGCATTTCATAAATAGGTATTATGAGTACACAGGGTATTTTAAAATGTCTATTTCTCTGTATATATCCAAACCTCCCAATTATTTTAAACTACCTCTTCCCCCTTATAGTTTTCGTAGGTCCTTATTTTCAACAAACAGCATAAGAAACTGAAGGAGATTACAAACCTTTGCACTCGTACAGAAGAAAGGAAGGGAGGAGAAATAGATCAGTCATCCATCACATCCATAGGAGGCTGATGTTTCCTTTTCGTGGGAAGGATAACTGTCACACAACAGGATGGGCACTGAAATGAAGCTTAGTATCCTAAAACACACAGAGACATATCATACCATGTTCTACTTAATGAGTGTCATAGCAGATAAAGGCATTACAGCAATCTTTGTGAAAATGAGCTCAGTATACACCCATTTGAAATGATAAATTAATTACCAAAATGATCAGAAAGATTATTTTACTAAATAAAATCATGTTAAGGGCTTAACTGAGAACTCAAAACCCAGCTATTACAGCCTTCTCAGAACCTGGAAGAGTACATCCAGAGTTATTCTGTTGTTGTCCCCAGAGCCCACTGCATGGACTGAGACCATTTCTCAACCTCCTTTGGGATAACAGCCTTCAAAAAAGGTAGTGCTAGGCAATTTTATCCGGAAAAGGTGTGTTTTACTAACAGAGCGCACAAAATTAACTGAAGATTTAACAGTCATGTAATTTGATCCCTGACTTCTTTTCTTAGCTTTTTTTCTAAGCATACCTTCTCTAATTAGAGCAAAAATAACAGTAAAACTAGCTGAAAGCAAGTGCTGTAGAATACCTGTTTCCAGTTATTCCTCAGACAGGAACCCTACAAGAGTCACCAAAATGATTTCACCATTCACAGCAAGGATGGCCAACTCTCCTTGAGGTCTGTTCATGTTTTCTGAACATACTCAAGGACTATGAGCTAATAATTTTGTGACAGTAAGAAGAGTCCTGGGAAAATTAATTCTCTGTGTTTAGCATGGTCTTATTACCTTGATGCCATAAAAACTCTGAACTGTTGGTGTCAGCCCCTCATTTGCAGTTCTAATATTGCTTAAAGATAATGAAAAGCCATACACAAACTTGTAAATTATTAACAAGACAAAAACCTTTTAAACGGCCATTTTATGTGAGCTAAGTGAGGGGTAAAACCTTCAGTAATTGTTCATATTTCATGGGGACTTGGCTTTTCATGAATTCATCTCAGTGTCATCTTTCATACATATTACGGTATCGGTTCATTAAAATTCTCGATGCAGCGCTGAACCTGGTCAGACTGAAATGGGGCTGACAAACCTCATGTCTGCCGCACAGATAACCAGACCTTATGAAGGTGAAATTAGTTTTCAGGATCTGTACTGTTCACTTGATTGATTCCGTCTTAGAAGTCATATGACTTAATGTTTCCTGCATGGGCTGCCACTGTCATGCAAACATGACCTGATAACACATTGTCAGGAGCGCTCCAGAGAGCTAACAGCAATCTAACATCTTTCTACTGAGTGTGAAGTTCCATCTGAAATGTGCATATTTGATAAGCAGTTCCTCTCCTTCTATCTGTCCTTTTCATTTTCAGAAAGTTAATCTTCTCTGCTCCACTGAATGCTGTGTTGAAACGAGCTGGCTCGGAAATGCAGCAGGTGGCCCCATATGACAGTATGTGGGCCAGCTGAGCCCCCGGGGACAGACAGGTTTTGCTGCCATCCCTGGCCAGTGGCACGGATGGGAGCAGCATACATTGTATCACTCAGTTCCTTTCAAGGAGATGGACTTTCAGGTATCAGGAAAAAAAATCCCCTTGAACTCAGTTTTATTACTGTTTGGTCCTTGGGTTCAGGCCCAGGTACAGGATATAAAACATTTCTCCTCTTGAGGAGATATTGTTAGCAGGTGCACCATGCTATGTATGAAATCTATTTTTCCCACGTAACCTCCATACATAATCTTACTGCATTCCAGAACAATTTCAGGCAATGACAAGTTTCATGGATTATCACAGCAGTGCTTTGTTGCACCTCTAGCCCTCAGCAGTTTGCCCTCTGAACGTCTGTCCCCACACTGTCAGGGTCAACCTTACCTTTCATACTGCACCAATCAAATCTGTGCAATAACATTATCTGCCTCTGTTATTTATATTGAAATAAAACAACAAGCTATCATATCAGTTTCTGCAGGCACACACCCAAATGTCAAACCACAGCACTTTATGGGTGCTACAATTCATTCACTGACCTCTCCAGCATAAATTACTCTTGAATTTAATGCAGTAATAGTTCACTTTTTATGTAAAGAAAGATAGGTCTCCACGAAGCATCTCAGGAGGTATACTTGGTATCTCACAATCACCTGTGCAACAGTTTAAAAAGTCACACATTACCCCTACTGCTGCTCCTGGAAATAGACTGGTGGAAGAAACTCCAGGTAGCCACAGAAGCCCATCCCTGTCTCAGCTTTAACACAGTTCAGCAGCTTTGGTCCTATTAGTCTCCCTGAAGGGGTGAGCACACTTACCTTGATTGCTGCAGCTATTTGACAGCAAGTCTATATTGGTTGTCTGGATTTGCATCTATTCAAAAGAATTTAAAATTTTTTTTTTTCATTTTCTAAACATTTGATAGGGTTTAAAAAAAAAATAAAAGAAAAAAAAAGTATGAAACATCAGCATTTCATTTAAATCTAAAGCACTAACATTGCAGCTTACGCGTATCTGCTGGCCTTGGTGGAAACACTAGATAACAGTACATAATACTACACACCATGGAAATGATTGTAATCGTACTGTTTAAACTTTGTTAATTATGTTTCAAAATCTAGCCCTGACCACTGTTAGACTTTTTATTCCTTTAAATGTAGCAAAAGGAAAGTTTTCTCAAAGCACATTTTGGCAGACAGTAACACACAGGAAAAATCAAAGTTCCCTTGCTTTAACTGCTCTCACATATGTTTTCTCGTGACAATGCAATTTTACTGGAGCAAGTGACAGAGTTTTCTGCATTGTGAGCTGTGTGCTTCCAAACAGGAATACAGGAGGAGGTTGTGCAGCATTCACATTTTTCCTCCCAAACATCTGGTGTCAGTGTTTTACCTCCTCCAAGAATTTGATGCAAACCATGAAATTAAACAAGTGGAATGCTTCTCCACCTCGACTCTTAAAGAAGACCACAATCTGCACAGTGGCTGAAGAAAATAACTGTATGCCATACACACTGTACAAAATCCTCTCTCACACATTCACAGATCTGCTAAACATTGCTAAATGAGCACTAGTTGCACTATGCTGTGATGAGTCCAGTTGAGTTGCAACAAGAAGCAACACCTGTCTTTCTAAGCAATTGGAAGGGGGGGAAAAAGAAGAATGACACAATGACACTTTATTTCCAGTCTAGCCTATAGTAGTGACTTGACAGTGACACCAGTGAACTCACTTAAAATTATTTTGAAGCTACCCTGAGGCAAAAAAAATACCAAGATGGAAGAGCAGAGCCGAAAAGTAAAACAAGCTTTTCAACAACAGAGTCACCTTCCCCATTAATAACACCGGCTGAAAGAACCACCCTTCTGTCCCTCCCAACTCCTTTTGAAATGGCCATTTATAGTACAGTGGTCTACATCCAGCTGGATTAACTAGGGCTTTTTTTACTATTTCATCATACAGATTATTTTTGACACACTACTGGAGTTTCCACGTCCATTTGCAGAAATACCACATAAAAGAGTGTGCTTGACCACAGCTTGTCTGAGATGTTTAAATGTAAATTTCCCTGTAAAAGAACAAAGTCCAACAGATATTGAAATTGAGATCTTCCAAATAAAAAAAAAAAGAAATTATGCCAGGAGAAGATGAATACTCCTAAAACTAAATTTCTAGCCATATTTAAAAGCAGTAACTCCTAGAATGTCATGTTACATACTGGCAATCAACAGGTAAAAAACAGGCTAGACGATTAAAATACCCAGTGAGCCCATTACTCAGAGAAGTTCAAAGTCCTCCGAATCAGTTCCTCTATTCTAAACAGAATAGCAGCAATGCAGCGCTCAGGAGATGAAGAAATGGATCACTGGCTAAAGGCAGAAGCAACGGACACTGCTGTTTCAATCATTTCTTCTGATTAATATCCTGCCGCAATAGTTAGGCACTGATGGTCCTCATAATGCTAATCTTACCACTGCAAAATATTATTTCTCTTGTGATGTGATTACAAATCCTGAGTTAGTTTTTAGAAATCTCTTTGTGCTGTATGTTGGTTTATATCAGAACTTTGGGGTTTAGCCAGATGCACACTGTTAAAACCATACCTGTGTAGTATGGGAGCTCAGGAGGTCCTCTAAGTAAAGTACGAAAAAGCAAAGCCTCTTTTATATCTAAATGTACTTCAGCTTGCCTTAAACTAGCTCATACATTATAAATTCTTTCTGTATTCCATTGTTAGGGGCTATTTCTGCTCTGGATTTTGGAGATTTCCTGCCAGACAAAAACATTTACAAGACACAGCTAGTTTTCAGTTTCAGTAGCACTCACTTGCCATTTCACAACTAAAGTTCTTTATAAAGTCTCTACAAAGTCTTAACTTGTTTGTGAATAGCTGTAAATCAGAAATTAATATCACTAGCATAACTATTTATGGACTAGATCTTATTGGTCTTCCAGTGGTATTTACATAGTTGATAAATCTTGATCTCAGTTAATAGAAGCATTACTAGACCTTCGGAAATCAATGCTGGAAATACACAAACTGTATTTATCAGAGTCTCATGAATACCTAGCTCTTTGGAACATTTTTTTCTCTGCATATGTATTTCTCTCTTTGCTTGAATCTTTGGATTTTACTCTTCCTGGAAATACAAGTACTGCTTTAATTGCACAAGTGTCACCTAAAGGTCACAGGTACCCAGGGAGTGCTGTCCTACATCTGCATTCTTTCAGGTACTCAATATTTTGGCTCTGCTTGGGCATGGCACTTAGGCATAGGCATAACATTAAACTCATAAGTAGGTCCATTTTATGTAAACAATAGGCTAAATCAGAAGAGAATGCTTAGTATCCAGAGGATTTCCATACGAATTGGGCAAAGCCATGCCTCATTTTTTTCAGGTTTTTTCCCCAATAACACCATCTTATTATAGCACTTAAGTATTTTCAAGATTGATATTGTAAGGCATTTCCCAAGCACCCTTTCATAAGAAGAATGTTGCCAAGTTTGAAATGAACCCTTGCAGCCTGACCAGAAATGTACCATCTTTATTATTTTCTATACCCGACGTATTTCTCTAGTCCCACCTACCCCTTCTCATTGAAATTTACGTGCTTTTTCTCCCCATACATTATTCAGGTTGTGTTTTTCTGATAAGCCACTGGATGATTAGATGCCAAAATCCTATTATTTTATTTTCCTGAGAGCAATGTTACAATCTTACTAGTTCAGGAATTACTTTTCCCAAGGGCTCAGGGGAATCCATGTAGGAAAAGACTGAGCACGAAAGCAAGAGGTTTGTTTTGAGTTGCCTTTCTCACAGTGTTCACAATGATTATGTTCTGGCTCCAACTTTACCAGAAAAGGTTCTCAAGCTACTTTGGCAACGTGTACATCAAGGACTGAAAGAACTAGGGAGAAAATGCCAAATATTTCGTTTAGGATGCAAAGGCCCTAAAAAAATGTTCTTTATCCTGTGAACTTTGTAGTGATCTACATATAGATCTTGAACAGACTTCGCTAACAACTTCACTTTGTAACTGGCTGCAACAGTGATACCATGTGATCAATATATTAAGCACATTTTAGTTCAAATTTGAGCATCCCACCTAAATAAAGATATAAGCATTGACATATGAAAATAAGGTGTTGATTAGAAAATTTATGTAATGCCACAGTTTCATACGCTTCTCCTTCTTTCTTTTCTCTCCTTCTCCCCACTGTATATTTACATATATATATATATATACAGTACAGAAATATACTAATGTGTGTAGATGCACAGAAATATATGTGTGCACACAAAAACACACCTGCAAAAAGAAGAGCCCATTGAAAGAGTCTGTGACCATCAATGTTATTATTTTCTTTGTTTTTATGACTGTCCTACTTGGGAGAGAGATTCAAGTAAATGCAAACACTCAGAAATAATGCACCGACAGCATTAACTTGAGTCAAACATTGTGAAGTTAGAGTTGTGCAAGCTTCCCTAGATGTTTCTACCAACCTGCTTCAGTACGGACTTATTGACACGGCCTCAGCATTTTTATGTAAAAAATTGGCCATGTGGACTACCCAGCCTGGGCTGCACTGGCCTGCAAGGGCTTTGGCATTTACATAACAAAGACTGCAAAAGTTAACACTTAATTTCCTACACAGGAAAATACAGTATGTGTAGAAGTATGTAAAGCATGTAGAAGTAATAGAAGACTCTTCTTGTTGGATACAAGTCTGATAAGACAGAACTGGGAGAGAGGAGCAAGTGAGAGAGGAATAGATATTAACCATCTGCCATGTGATTGTATTTGGAGGTAGTAAATCACAGGTGCAGACTTTTCACTGACTGTTGTGGTTAGTCTGATTTGGACATGAATCCACTGCAATCACA
This sequence comes from Pluvialis apricaria, assembly GCA_017639485.1. Lineage (NCBI taxonomy): Eukaryota > Metazoa > Chordata > Aves > Charadriiformes > Charadriidae > Pluvialis > Pluvialis apricaria. Next base: position 43,659,274 of record CM030044.1, read on the forward strand.
GGTTTTGTACAGGTCCTCCACAGCTATGCATATGAGTGCTAGGCAACAAATATGTTAGAAAGGGAAATACCTTCAAACTGTCATTGAATTAACTGGATAACCCCTCAGAAACAGCACTAAGCATAGTTAATTATGGCAATAAAATGTGTGAAATTAACTTGGGTGAACTATGACTATGAAGATTATGGACTTTATCAGCCTAGATACTTCAATGACACTATAAACTCATACTTCTCGTTTTACCCTCACTCTTACTCAATGGCTTCAACAACTGAACCAAAAGTTCTTGCTAATAAGAGATGGTGTGGCCTGCTCTCCAGGCAGAGCCTTGATACTTCCCAGGATTTCACAGACCATCTGCATGGGAAACGGGCACTGTATTGATCTCCAAGAAGGCTGAACGAGGATAAGAACCAAGCAGCTCAAACCCTGTCACTGTGTCAAACTCTGGACAGCTCTTCTCTTACACAAGTAGGTTTGGTCAAATGCACAGTTGTGTCAGTGCAGGAGACTCAAACCATGAGAGAGAGGGACGAAAAACAGGGACTTTTCTTGCTTTTTCTAAATAAAGCGCCCAGAGTTGTGTGACTGACTAATAAGCTACCTGGCTTTGACTACCTTAACCCCTTGGGCACTTTGTTACCAGAAATCCCACAGCTGCCCGGTTTTGTGCAATATTGTTATGCCGAAGAGGGCCAGACACTGGCGGCTGTGACCTGGCTGGAGGAGGTCTGCACTCACTCCAGCCTCTTCACGAGCCAAAGTTCGTTATATTCCATGGCTGTGGCAGATTTGCTATGCTAGATGCATACTGGCTGCCCAGGGGCACTCAAGGGATTAATGAGTAGTTTTGTAGCGAGCCCAACCCAAGAATCCCATGAATAATCAATGGTACTTGAGGCTCTTCGGGTAATTGAATTGCAAACCTAGTAATAACTAGAGATGTATCAGCAGCAGAACTACGCTTATGCCTGCCTCTAAATGTACAGGCTAATGAAAAAACCCACTGATTGTGAGGATTATTTATCTATTTCTATACCTATATTAAAAAAGGAGTCTCTATAAATTTGTGAATCTGATTACTGTTCATCCTCCCTAAGTCACTCTCTATCATGCCTAAACCATGTGATTGTGGTACACCCAGTGGCAAGATTAGGAAAGAGCTAGAACAACATAAGATCATAGGTATTTTTTAAAGGTGGAAGGAAAATTGAACACTAGAAAACAGATCTGATTGAGTTAGTCATGCATAAGCAAGTAAACAGCATCACATGACTAAATTTTCTGTGGAGAATCATCTCTAATTAGGTCTTTTACAATAAGTTCTCTTGTGGACACAGAAAAGCAGCACCATGTGCAAAGTCAGACTTCCGTTCTACGTAAAGAGGACAAGGGGTAATGGCTTCAAACTGGAAAAGGGTAGAATTAGAATAGATATTAGGAAAAAAATGTTCACCATGAGGGTCGTGAGGCACTGCAACAAACTGCCCAGGGAAGTTGTGGAGGCCCCATCCCTGGAAGCATTCAATGCCAGGCTGGATGGAGCTTTGAGCAACCTGGTCTAGTGGAAGGTGTCCCTGCCCATGGCAGGGGAGTTGGAACCAGATGGTCTTTAAGGTCCCTTCCAACCTAAACCATTTCATGATTCTATGACAAAATATTAGAGCACAGGTGAATGATAGAATCATAGAATCATTTAGGTTGAAAGAAACCTTTAAGATCATCAGAATGTCACAGGTTAATGACTAGGGTGAAGAGGGATTTTCTTGTGCATAACTAAAATCAGTATTGAGAATAAATGCTTTTTTTTTTCTTCCACGAGCAATGACATCAAGAGATCAAATGGTTAAATCAAAATAGCAAACAATTTATCACAAACAGAAACTATCCAGACAA
>CM030044.1:43666169-43716169 GCA_017639485.1 Pluvialis apricaria
AGGGGACAACATATAGGATAACCCTTTCTTTAAACATGGACATACTACCACTGGGATGCTGGGAAGGTTTGTTTGAGGAATACTATGATGCACTAATAGCAAATGTAATCATCCTTGGGTACCTACTGTTCTTTTCATAGTTTTGATGCTCTTGGAAAAAGGCTATTGGGCTAGATAGTCTTATAAATACCTCTTGCAGGGAAGTTATATTTTTCTTGCTCCTCTTAGATTGCCATCATGGTAGTATTCTGTAGGGATATATATACTACTTAAATATTCAGACACATCCAGAAAAAAAATAAGATTGCATAAATTTTACTAATATATTAGCATTTAAGGAATGCATTAATAGTTGTCCATTTGGGAGCTGTAAAAGAGTGTTTTAGGTATAGCAACAAAAAACTGTATTTTTAAGAAATATAATGTGGACCAAACACAATGACCCAAATTTTTATTCAAGCAAGCTAAATTGTCTTTCAATGCATTGTATGTCTGTTAAATGTATAGTCTAGATCCTAAGTCAGATTTCTCTTCTTTTATCAGTGGAATCTTATACAAGGGAATTTATTTGGAGGGACTTATTAGCATGTTTCCAAAGATAAGCCTTGTTAAGGCATACATAGACATTATGTTCTGAAACATATACAGACGATATTCTTACTTACTTCAGTAGATTTAGTTTAGATTTCACTGGAAGTATATACCTGACAATGGATAAATGCAATTGCCATTGAAAGACATGATCACTTGGAAGATTCACTAACTCTTTCATCCCAAAAGATTAGTCATCAGCCATGTCATACTGGACTGGAGCACCTCGAGCACCTAGTTCTTTAGTCCAGACACTGGAGGACCAATTAATCCATTTGTTACAGCTGGACATTTTGCCCATGCTCCAGTTTCTGAACGGGACTGAGAAGCTCTTTCAAGAGGCTGCCTAATGGTGCATACTATTTGCCTTCAGGCAACAGATGATGATAGCAAGCTCTGATCTTAGAGATAGCTTTTTCTAAAACAAAACGTTCTTAGCTATTATCAAGATCATAATAGACAGCATATGCCCCTTTTAATACTGATTCTGCAGAAATACATTTGAAATTTTGCTGTACTTGGTTCTTCATTTGTTTCCAAAGGTACGCACCTTAAAAGTGTCATCCTTCTCATCAGACAAGCTCTGTAGCAGATCTCACAGCCTGGAGCTTGTGAAAAGGGAGAGGAAGGGGAAAAGGAAGAGCAAGGGGAAGGGGGAGGGGAAGGGGAAAAACTTGTCATGAATCAAATGATTTATTCTTCCAAAAGCAAACTGATTTGAGTTTTCTGCACCTCTATCCATCGAGTTCTAACAATAGCTGCTTGTTATGTATTATTGTGTGTATTTTAGCTATGCCTAGATGTCCTAATTAGTTACTGGGCCTCTGCTGCTATTCTTTTCAAACAGAGAACCAAGAGTCCCTGTACAAAGAACTTAGTCCTGTGCTTGCCTTTCTTCTGTTATTATTTTTGTTTCTTAAAATTCCTTCCAGTTAAGGCAAAAAATATGAGGACCTAGGAAAAACGGGAAAATAAGTAATCATTCAGAAGGACAGTATTTCAACCAAAGAATTTTCTTCAGATCTTATCTTTTGCACACATCTTGATAAATCTTACCTGTTTCTGTATGCCAAACCATCCCATATTTTCTTGTTTGAACCAAACATAGGCATAAATCTGCCAGATGAGAGAAAGATTATTCAATAACAGAGAAAAGTGAAACTGGGGCTCCCAGTTGAATGTATTTGTTATCTAAGATCAAAAGGCAATTATACTTGAGAAACAACGCTGCATGCATCTCCAGAACAGACTTCCCCATTCCTGAGAATAAAATGTCGCTGATGTCAGCAACCCTTCTACAAATTGTTGAGAAGGAGAGCATGGATATTGCATCTAACATGCAATACCACCATTTTTGTTGTTTTTTCTCATAATATTTCCCCTCGTTTTCCTCTAGTTGTGTTCATTGTAATGAGGGATAATGGCTACTAAGTTTCTGTTGACTACTGAGTGGACCTGCATGGAAGTTAAATGAAAATTGTGTTTCTCAGACACTTACAAATTATGTCAGAGTAGCAGACAGAAAAAAGAAATCAACAGCAAGAGTTAAATTAAACTCTAAGTAACCCACCACACCATACTACATGTCATTGATGTGTCTTTTATCCTTTTTTTCTGGATCTCACACAGGATGAAGAAGAACAACCACAATTAGACCTTTCATTTGACCTTTTTCACTAATTCTAACTTGTATGAGCAGATAAGCTTTACTTCCCATGATTGCTTAAAGTTAAATTAAAAGCCCTTTTAATAAAGAAAAGATACATTTTCATTTCTAATACTTCCAGTAGATTTCAAGTGTTTGCCTTTAAAAAGTAATGGTTCTGCCTATTTTCTTCCCTATCTTACTTAGAAGAAGCAGTTGCCTCTTGGTTTTATGCAGAATGGAAGACATAATTCTTTCAACAATTTGATGACTTTTGTTTTATTCAATCTGCCCCTGGAAACGTATGACTAAAAGGTCAGACATCAAAAGATTTATGCTTTCTTTTATGTGATCTTTTTGTAAAAGACTCCTCCCTTCTCTTCGTTGTCTTTATATATGCGGTTTGTTGTCTGTTTACAGTGCAGATATTAGCAAAAAAAAAAATAAGAAAACTTCCTGCAATCAGAAGAAAGTAATTCACTTGCTTACTCGCTTTGCAGATTGCAGCAAATGTGAAACAGGGTAGCCATGCAGGGCCAGCAGCCAAAATCCTTTCTGAGAGGGCCACATGCACCAGTGAGCCTTGTAAATCTTTTTTAACCTCGGTCTCAGGCCTGGATTTATTTGTTTTTCTAGGCAGACTGATCTGGCTCCCTTCAGGCCCAACAAAATGATCTGTCACTGTCTACCCAGATAACCTGAGGCAGCCAGTAATGAAGTCAGCTCGCCAGGCCTTGCAAATGGGCCTGGTATCTTAGATCATGTAAGACCTTTTCATTTATTAGATTTCCATCTCAGGGCCTCCTATGCCTCTTTGCCTTTCCCTGGCATATATGCACGTGTGCAGACACAGTAGCCCACCCAGGAAGGCTCTGGGACAGCTTGAGAGCAACTTGGGAACTTGATTCAGGAAAACTATGTGTTTTCCAAATTAGAGAAGCAGCTCCTGGTTCTGGTTCGTTCTTATATTGATGTCAGTGTGCTTTTAATGGTCTTGGAGGCTGATCTGCAATAATCACAGTGTGTTAACTACTTTCAGCCCTGACACAGAGACTAATAAAGAGAAAAACACGAGACAGCTAAATACAGCTCCTGAGCTAAATCTAAAATAGAAAATTATTTTGGTAGCTTAAGGGTGGATAACCCCAAAGTTTTGAATAAGTTGTTCATATTAGAGATGTCATAACCATGAAGAAAAATGGATAACGTAAAGCAGGATTTTACTTTCCCAATCTATGTCTTCCCAAGATACCCACGCAACCCATGTATTTTCCCTTTTAGTTTCTATCCAGGTTGAATGTAATTATTTTTTGCCATATTTCTCCTTGGTACATGGCAATATTAAAAAAAAATATTAGTTCACACATTTCTATTCCCAGAATATGGATTTTTTTGCGATCACTCTGGCTTTAAATCCAGGGTATAGAATCCCCCTGCTCTGTATGATGCCCATAACCTCATGCAGTGACACACGCTTCCCAACGAGGAGTCAATGTAGCAGCACTTTGCTGCAAGCCTCATAAAAAAATTAGGTGGTGAATCAAGCTGACCACCTATCACCTTTCCTGAAGATGTTTGATAACGCAGCAATTGACACAGTGATTTGAGCACAGAAAGAGGACCCTATAGTACATTTGTATTATTACACTCTTACTCTCCAGACTTCACAGCTGAATCCCACTTTCCTGACAGTGCATACTGCCTAAAGGTCAGCAACAGCTTGGGTGTTCTACTGGAGCTCTGTGGTGGGTTTTCCCAGCAAACGAACATAACTGCAGAGAGTGGGCAAGCCTTCAGCCGAATCCCATGCGAGAGATGTGGCTTGTGTGTTTCAGAGGCTCTCATCGTCTCCTGGAGATAAACTGGTGTGAATCTTTGCTCTGGAACAAGACGTGTGCTTGGGTTTCTACCAAATGTGTTATGATTGGGAGCTTTCAACTGAAATCCAGATCTGATACGGACTCTGTCTATGGCTTTGACAGTGTTAGTACTTGACCTTCATTTTCATTGATAATACAACACAAGTTCTTCAGAATAAGTTCCCTCATAGGAGTTTATTTGACAGATTGGGTGGAGTGTTTCTAGCACTGTTTAAAAAAGATTTCCACTCACAGACTGAACTGCAAAATTGGAATTATGATTACATTCCACACAAATTCAAGTTTGGGCATGGTTTGCTTTTGGCTTTGACTGTGGGTCGAAGAGCATAAGGCCACAAAATTAAAAATCTAGAGCTTCTGAGAGTCAGTGGTATCCAAAATCCATAATAAATTATTAAATGTTAATGTATCTTGCATGAAATACGAAATAATATTTCCTGCCAAGAAATCACAAGCTAGTCATTTAGTCCCACACTCTCATTAATTTCCCCGGAAATCATATACCCATTTATCCTTAATAACTTTGAAAACCTCAATCAGTAATTACAAGCACATCCAGAAAACTCAGATTCCAATCATTTAGGCCATCACATAGATTATAGACAATCAGGGCAGAAGGAGAGAAAAAGAGATATAAAAGAAGCCACCCTATAAAGATCAAAAAGCAGGTGACACAGTCTGCAAAATTCGATTTCTACATTACAGTGACAAGAACAACAAGAAAATAATTTACTGCAAATATCAGTTGCTGTCATAAGTTTGACAAACATCTTTATGGGACTACTCAAACTTTCACAGGGCTGCTCATTACACCTGAAAGGTAAAAGTCTGACTTTTGACTAACTCTAATCAACTTAATCAAGAATCTATTTCATGTGATCTAGCCTAATTCTTACATTTTTATGAAAAGGCATCATGATAGAAAAAATCATGATGGAATTCTGTCATTACCCACCATAAATTAGTAACAATAGTCAATGGCACTTTAGCAATGTGAAAACTATCATACACCAAAAAGAATTAGATCATTTTACGATTGGTAAGGGTAACTAGAAATCTGTAAAATATGCTTTTGATGTACAGGTACATCAACAGGGTAATTCACTACCAAACTCTTGATCTGAAGTATAGCATACTCAATACAAGAATTAAAAAAAAATAAAATAAAAATGTGTGAATTACGTGAAATTTATCCTGGAGTGATTTATCTTTCTTTTCCAAAGCTCATGGTCTGTGAGGTAAAAATGGGAAGATTTTCACCCTTATGAGACACAGAAGCATTTTAAGCTATATTTTTTTCCCTGCAGCTTCCGTCTGACAGTACATTTTCCCCTTCTGAAGACTGTTAAAGAATGATAGGAAAAAAAAAATCACACAGTGAAGAAAAGAATACACAGCATTTCTTTTTCATTCGTACCTTCTTTTTCCCTTCCCCTGGGTATGTATTCAGGTTGCTGGTACTTGATGGCAATAATCATACATTATATAGAAGACAATGCATTAGGAAGTGGGAACTAGACTTTGACGGAATTTAAAAGCAACTGCTAATAGCCTTATTTTCAGGTAAAGCTTTCTAACAGAAGGCTTTGTGGTGACAGTATATGCCATGTAAAGATGACTGGCAGACACTAAAAGATCAATAATACTTAGAGATGATGATGATTAGTGTCAGTAGACAAGCAAGTTATTATGACCTTATGAAGGGAGCTGAGAAACAGAGCCAGACTTGGAGCCACACATATTTGAAACAAAGCACTGGCTTTTCTGGCTAACAGGCTTGGCACCTCTAGCATTATATATTCATCACAGATCATTTCAGCGGCATCTTATAAATATTATATCAGTCTGACTCAGGCCATGCCTTATGTCCATCTGTTCACATGACAGTGTAATCTCCAGTTTACACTAATTGTACAGCCTCTTCACGGGAAAGCCCTGGAGTGAGAGCAAGGAGAACAACCTCAGCACCTGTGTCTACAGTTTACGTGGATAAAGTGCATGACAGGAACATGAAACAAGGACTTACCTTGGGAACAATTAACACATGTTAGCAGAAACTGCATTAAACATTACTTCTTTCTGCAGTGCCCTGGACCCCAGGGCCACATACATGTGCGCACATGCACACTCTGCCCATTTTCACCATTTAATCCAGGTAAGGTGAGAGACACAGGCCAAGCACTCTGAATTCATCTCTTTCAGTATACCTAGCTACTCTAATGACCTGTATCAGCATGTAAACCTTAGTCTTTTACGTACCTCAAATTTTCAGAAATTCTCTCATACCGCTATTATTGGTCCCTAGTTTAAAAAAGAGGAGAGAAAATTATGTAGACATTAAATAAACAGAGTTTATACAAGCAGAGTTTTAAAAATCTGTCACTGAGTTGGTGACCAGCATTTCCCAGCTCCTCTTTATCAGGTTTCTACATCTTTTTTCTCATTGAATTCCTGCTGATACATTCCTTACAAAAAGGAATTCTGCTTTAGAAAAGAACACACATGTTCATGTTCCTGTACTAAATGATCATCATAACCCTCACTTGTGTTATATCCACCATGATTATAAACTCCATAATGAAATCACCTCTCTTTTGCAACTTTCATGAGGTACTTAGCACACTTAGAACTAGTATACTTTCTATGAAAATTAATTTCCCCAGCACACAAATGGCTCCTCTTAATATTATGGTCATGATGCCAACAGTACAGAAGCTGAGGCACAAAAAAAAAACCCAAAATAAGTCAGAATCACATTCAAAAATCTCTCTGAGGCCAATGACCAAAATTAGAAGAAGATTCCTGAGAAGGAACCTACTGGTTCCTGCTCATGGATCACACTAGGGAACGCAGGTGAAGTGGAGTGACCTTATTCCCCTGATGCAAGAAGATTAAATATCCCAGAAGCTTAAATAATTCCATCATCTAAATTTAAGTTTAACATCCAGGACTTCTTAAACAGCAACATTAGGTACTCTGAGGTTGTGGACCTAAGCACTATTACTTAAAAGCACTTAGGAAATAAAAGGATAAAAGAAATTTAAAAAATCAGGGTAAATTTAGCCACAGGAAAAAGAGAAGGGGGAAAAGAAAAACAAAGAGAGAGAGAATGAAGGAGAGGTTTCACACTCCTTTACATTCTACTGCATGAGTTCCAAAATTAAGAAATCGCCTTCACTCACACACACCGCCTTTGCCTCCAGCAATGGTTGCTCCGTTGTGCCACCATGTGGAAAGAGGGACACAAAGACAGTTGCCGCTAAACTATCAGCTCTCGAGGACCGCATTCAATGTGTAAATGGTCACAGCAGGAGAAACAGCATAGTGCTATACACAAGCAGAGGCCAAAATGACAAACAAAACAAAGGAAAAAACTAGACAACAAAAGCAGCACCTAAATCGAAGTGAGAGAGAGCTCCACAGGGACAAATAAACTTGCCCTTCCCTCCCCACCACATCTTGTATAAACGTAATTCAGAATGGAGAAAAAGAGCAAGCAAAAGCCTCCAGCCTGTGCAGAAGCAACAAACCGTTCAAGACAGAATTTCCCAGAGAGCTTAAATAAGTCCCAATTTAAGTCAATGTGTCACATTTTCAGCACCTAATCCTAAAACTATTCAAATCACACCCAGAAGTGATAAAAGCCAACTGAGGTAACCCTTCTAATTACATTTTTAAGCTCCCTACCTTCAAACCTCAAATCTGTGATGTCCTGGGCAAGGAACTGCAAGCTAGCCCAGGGCTTTTGAATCAAACTAAACAGTGTCAATGGAGAAAAACCCAACAACAACTATTAAGCACTGTTTCAGGTTCTCAATGAGCTAGACCAACATCTGTACCATTCATGCAAACCAGCAGTGTCTGTGTCTTGACTAAGTGGGGAAAATATCTGCCTAGTAAAAGTCAATAACAACCACTACAAAAGCCCATGGGCAAAAGACACTTACTTGTTTTTTAAAAGTGACAACCAAAGGGGTTCAAAGTTAAAAGAACTACTTCAACTGATGAGAATTTTTGTTACTTGTGAGTCTTCAAGCAATCCTCACATACTGCAAGACATGCTTGTAATACTGCAGAATATTCCATGAGCCAGATCACAAGCAATATCTCCTCTGATCATCTCCACTAATAGAATTCTATTTATTATTTTCTTGCTTTCAGAGTTTTGGTAGACCTTAATAAAGGAGCTGAAATCACGTGACTAAGACAACCAAACATATGGTATGAATAAATGTTCAAATTACAAATCAGAATGACAAAATTCTTACAAGTAATAAATATACCAAAAGAAAATCAAGGCAAATATTCCACTAAAATAAAACTAATGATTGCAAAAGTGACTCAGTTCTTTTGCAAACTAGTACGGTTAACAAAAACTGGAGCAGTCCTAGCCTTTGGTTCCATCTTTCACTGCAAGGTTTTGCAGCTTCTGCCCACAGATCTATTTCTTCGTGCAGAAAGAGAAACTATTAAAAGCAGGTGGCACCATGTTTCTTCTTTGTTACCACTCTCAGCGGCAGACTTATGCCTGGGTTTCCTCATGCACTAGAAATGCCCTTGTTTGGGATATGTTTATAAACAATGTAGTGCTTTCTCCTCTGCTCCTTGCAAATCAAAACCACTTCGGAATTTGTTTTTAAAAGTTATCGGTGATTGTTTAAGGGACAGAAATAGTTTTTCAAGATGTTCAAGAAACTGTTCTTCCTCAAGTCTCTCTTCATACATAAAGGATCCTAAATTGCTGTCTTTACATACTTTCACTAAAAAAAAAAATATTTAAAGGTTTTCACATTTATCTATAGTCTCATTTCAATTTGTATACAACTTTTAATCTATAACTGAATTCTTAAAAAGACCAGTTTTATCAACACGTCTGGATGTAAGCAATGTTGCTGTGATGGCAATGTTGCCAGTAGCACAATATTTCAACTACTATACCAAGAGTCACAGGAGGACTCATCCTGCTCTATGACACATCACACCATCGAAAGAAAAGTAGTGACTGAATCATTACACTACTATAATTGTTCACTGAGAGTCCGCATACTTGTTTAATAATACTTTTAATAGCTGAATATGTCACTTAAACATACTTTTAACAGTTTAAAATGTCAAAAAGGTCAGTGACTACTACACTCTTGTTTGCTGTCATTCACCCATGTGAACAACACAACTTCCCTGGGACTGTGCCTGCTGTTCTTCAGGGATGGGACTGTAACACCAGCAGGCTGGAAGCAATCCTGTAACCTTGCCTTCAGTCAAATGCAAACACACATTATGTAAATGTTGCTATCAGTCTGACTGCTAGAACTAATCCTGTGTCAGATACCACTGCAGATCACTATGAAAAGCCCTTTCTACTTTTCCACTTCTAATCTTGTAAAAAAACACAGGAAAATGCACACTAAGTATTTATTTTTTTGTTTTCAAAATGAGTACTGCAGAGCCTTAAGCATTAATTATCTGACTTTTCAAAAATACCAAATACAGATCCCTCAGTAAATGTCACAGGATGGACCTGCAGATGTTCAGCAGCTCCAACAGGACCTATATATTTTATCCAATTATAGAATCAAATTAGTTTTAAAAAATAAATAAAAATTCTTAAGACCACAAAAATCACACTACCAAGCTAACCAATTTTCTTGGACATGAGAAAAACAGTTTATCCATGATTTTGCCCAAGTTCACACCTCAGTTAAAATCAAAACCAGAATCAAAAACCCCCAAAACTGGTTGCCTATCACCAGCTGGCAGGAAGAGTGTGATTAGATCTTCTGACAGGCTTATTCATGTGTTTAAGAAACTCCACATTTAAGGATGGCAGATATGATTCAGAAACCTTCCTTAAATGGCTGTGTGTCAAACAGCCAGGCTGTTTGTATCACTTGTATTCCTACTTTTATTCATTTTCTGCACTATTAAATATCAACAATTACAAGAAATGCGAAAACTGCTTCACATAAACTAGTATGCTGTTTAAGCAAGTCTAACTAGAATGTCTTCAACTGAATCTTTATTAATAAGTAAATTTATTAATTTCTATTAAAGGAGAAGCCTATCCAGGTAGGAATCTACTCTTTCCAGCTCTCGTTAATATAGCCAGACTTGTCTGATGTGAGTGAGTCACACTTTTAGTTCCTCTAGTCCCCATCTGTCAGACCATCCACACTGACTGAGCTGCGCGTGAAACTGCACCCACTGCAAGGGATCTGGTGACACAGCACTAAACGAACACCAAGCAGGAAGCTGCTCCTACAACACTGAAGCTGCAGGGTATTGCCTTTCCCACCAGTTTTTAAAAAAAACCCAAACATAACTAGTTTTTGGCTACCGTGATTAACAAGTTTCAGCCTATGTAAATCTCAGTTTTCCTTTTGACTCCTTTGTGTTTACCGGCATCTTAGTTCATCAAAAAATGAAAGTGAGTGGCAGCACCATTCTCAGGGCAGTTGGCAGAACAGCACACACATGACAGATTCGGTGGGAGAAAAGATGATTATTTTACAACAGAAATATGTAGAGTCTCTAAGAGAGGCTGGGCCCTAAAGAAATGTGGATGCTATACTTGAAAATAGCATGAGGCAGACCCACCATCATCACTAGGCCTAAAACATGCAGACCCAGTGTATGTCACGTTGGTCTGCTGTGCATTTGATGCATGCATGCACATCACAGGCACTTGTCACAGTTGCCAGATGTCTAGAAACCAATAAATCCCTGTCCATAGTGATAGCCCAGCAAATTACAGCAGAGTGATGAGGTTGGTAGATCTGGGCAATGCTCGGAAGAACGTAGAGTTTAAACAAACAGGACAAAAAATGTTAGGGAGGAATTCATAAACCTACCTTGGCACAACTGCCTTGGCAAATCAAACATATGGCAGACTCGGGATTTAGTAAGATCTCCCAAGGCCCAGTCCCCCAGCCTTCACCCAGGACCAACAGTACTTCCTAAAGAAAACATTCAATAAAACACATTCATGATTTTTCCATTTCATTCCCCCCAGCCATATCAGCACTAAACCAGAGTGCCTTAAGAGAAAGGATTCTTCCCCCCAGCTCTGCATCAGATAATCACTTCTATTTCCTCATAATAAGTTCTTTCCATGAAATGAAAATGATTTCAAAGAACATGAACTGACGATTGAAAGCTACCATTGATGCCCACAGGATGTCATACATCTCCCTTTCAGGAAATTAAAGCAGTAACAAGAGCAGGCAGAGACAGTAAAATGACAATAAAAATGTATTTTAATTAAATTATTCCACAATAAAGCTAAAAGGAATCTAAAAACAAAGGCTGATTATCATCCTCATCATGCTTGTTGAATGGCTTGAGCACAAAATCATTTCAAGATGAGCACTGAGCTAGCTGCAAACAACATTAAGAACCATCTCTGTTTCTCTCCCCTTCCTTGCATGTCGTGCCATCATGATCAGCTTAAACAGCCCCATACGACTCACAATATCACCTACAAGCAGAAGGAATCCATTCTGAACACGTTTCTTTCTGTAAAGCCACTGTCAACAAAAAGGCTGTTCAAAAAGTGGTTATTTCCTCTTTTCCCACTTTGTACTCGATCTTTCTTTAATGCATACACCAGACTTTTCCTAAGAAACCAAGAGAAAAAGACAACTTGATTACAGAGGAAAAACTTTTTCCTTCTTTTAAGAAACCAAAGCAGAAATACATTATTAATGGCTAACCATACCAAAATAATACCTGGTCTATTCACAATTCAGCCACTTTTTCAAGACAATTTTTAATCACTTCCTATTTTTATTCTTCTTACTCTTGCTCTTCGGTGGTCTTTTTCAATATTTTGGTAAATACCTTCTAACTATAATTAGTGAGCTTTTTGGACTAGTTTTATTTTTTAAATCCTCTAATAAAACACATTCTTTGTATGAGAGACAACAAATTTCGGAATTTGGAACTAGGAACAAAGGATTATTTTTTTTTTTACAACTGTGGGAGTAGAAAAAGTAAATAAGAAACCATGGTGCTATAACCTAAGGGAGCTGCTTTATCTTTGCAGTTGTGTAGCTTCATTGCCCACACCACTGTAATATCTGCATAACTGCCACTTAAATAGAAATGTAAAGGGATTGATGTTTTTTCATGCTTCTGTCCCATTTTGTAGAAAAAGAGACTGATTTGTGCAGGGGAAGAGAGCTGGCTAATTGGGATATGGTTCACAGTTTGTGTTTTCCTTCTAAAAGAGGTTGCATTAGTTCAACACAAACATCTGCTTCTAAATTCACACCTCTTTTGAAGGCCTTGTACCTGTGAAATGACATCCCATTCCAACTGGAGGTCACATAACTTTCTATCAGATTTTTGCAAACTCACATTTAAAAAAGTAACAATTGCTGGTGCATTTTCTGTTCCTCTGGTGAAGAACAAACCCAACCCACCCCCCATGCCTTCATGTCTTTTTTCAGATGAATCTTGTTTATATGATCCACCTTACTCAGACTTGCAAGTTAAGAAGTTACTGAAGTGGTTCTGTTGCATCAGTGTGAAAGAAGTGTTTTGGGGAGGCTGTGAATAAGACAAAGCTGCTATTTTAGCAGTGGATGACCTGGGTAAATCTTTCAAAAAGATGACAAGGTAACTAAGCTAGCAGAAAAAACCTGCCCACCAAAGCCCCCTTTGCTACAATTTTCCCCTTAAATGTCATTTACCATGAAACTATAAATGAAAGTTTTCATATAAAGTTTGTGAAAAATTCAAGAGAGTGATTGGAGCTTTCACATGACAGAAAGGCATGGTTACCCCAGTAAAATTTATGTGTCCATAATGATTTTGCCATTTTGCCTTTGTACTTCAAATTAACCCTGTATATCATACTGTTTGTTGCTAACTCTAGATCCTACTGCACTAGCACTTGCTGAGGGGGTAACAAGGATGGAGACATGTGCTCAAGGTACTGAGAGGCAGATCAGGGGACAGCATGGGAACATGCACCTTCAAAAGCATTAACATGCTGCAGAGGAGGAACACCAACACATAGTACAGGACTTAGGGACAGTGTGTGATCAGGGACAAAGTCAGGGGTTATATGGAAAACAAGGTGGAAATCAGGCTTGCAATTTAACAGTGAAGATGGAGAAAAAGACCAAAGAGATATGTGAGATGGGCACTGGGGGAAAAGGGGCACAGTAGGCACATGGAGCTGGAACAGGAATTATGGAAACAGAGCCACAGAAATAAAGCAGTAACTGTATTTGCACAATCAGGAAAGGGCATGACCCCAGAGATATCTCCAAGGATCAGAGACAGTAAACTAGGAGAAACATATGCAGGTGAGGAAAACAAAGTTTAGAAAAACAAAAAACAAAACAAAACAAAAATCACTACCTTACACCTTCTCTTTTCTTAAAGCAATCTAAATATAAAGCTTTACAGCTTACCGTCCCAGATTTGTGTATGTATGTACGTATATATACTTTTAACTTTCCAAATTACTACATACCCATAGCTTGCATTGATGGCTACAACATGTTGTGGATTGTAATCTTAACTCTGTGATCACACTGCCTGGTATAGAAAAATAGAAATTAAATTTACCAACACACCTTCCCTTCTCAACTTGTTGTACTGAAACGTCTATGTTCAGAGCAGTTGTTTTTCTCTGGGCCTGGGAGATCAGGATCATGCAAGAATCATGCAGTGATGTAAGTGAGTGGCTGCAGACCTGAGAAGAACCTAGCTCAGGGATGCCAACTGTTCAGGATCTAGGAGGCTACCAGGATCAGCAGGATGAAGCATTTGCAAAATGCTCGCTACAAAGCAGCTGGGTAACAAGCCTACAAAAAAACTGAACAAATGACAAGTACAATTTCTGCCCTTGTCTGAAGAACTCTACTAGAGAATGAAGTCCTACTGCCCAAAGAGAAGAAGTCATGTCACGACAAATAGGTCTCACAGCAGGGAGAAGTTCTTCACCCGATCACACATTCCCATCACAAGCAAAAGAAAAAATTGTCTTCATATATAGCACTACCAGTTACGAGGATGATCCATGATCCATTGTGGTTTTGAGTTGCCACAAAGGCCTGGATAGCAGGGTCCACATTTAAACAGATCCACATTCAGTTCTAGCTTGTATGGGGGCAGAAATTTCACTATGGTAAATCAACTTGTCCCTGTGAAAAATCGTACCTATTCAACAGCAGGAGAGATCTTACAGCAGCAGGCGTTTCTCCATGCATCCATCTGTCCGGTGGTATCTATTCTCTCAAGCAGTGTTGTGGACAATCTGCAGCAATACATCTAACAACTGTCTTAATCACCACAGTAGTGTCTAAATCCAGCAGTAAAGTAGCATCTAAATCCAGCAGTATGCTCTAAAGAGAGACTGAGAGGGCAGAGAGAGAAAAGTGAGTGTCCTAATGCCTCATACTAATGCACCTTGGCTGTTGGACTAGGGATGAGATGTCTCCTTCTCAGGAAACGGGGGAGTTTTTTCTTCTTCTCAGTTTTAAAGTTATGTTTATTCATAAGGAATATTGTCACATAAGAAAGTCTACATCAGCATTTTGTAAGAACATTTATTCTGATTCCTAACCACGAAGATTTCTGAAATCAATCAGAATGTGAAATACAGTTTGAGAAAAGAATAGACTCCAGCCATAACCAGTTACTGAAGTTTACTCAATATAATCACTTTGGCAAGAAGAACTTTTTTTTTCTTTTCAAAGAAATGACAGTACTACCAAAATAATGTACTAGATGTGTACCAGTATAACGTACCAGAAAATAATCAATTGATTGAGCAGTGCCCTCATGAAAGACGAAAAAAAAATAGTATTGCTGTCAACCTTTCCTTTTTGCATGAAAATGGACTGTTTTACAAATTTCTTCCTTACAGAATTCTAAAAACTCATGACTAAATAAATGTCCCAGTTTTCATCATTCCTTCGACCCCCCAACAACTTCAAATGGGCTATATCGGAACATCTTGGTGTTTTTCCAAATTTGACCATATGTTTATGAACCTAAATTTCTACATAAGCATCCACCTTAAGGCTTCTGCTTAGCTCTAAATTTGTGGTGGTGGTGTTCTTTTCACACTGCTGTTACTGTTAAGTGTGTATGTCACTTTATTCTTTGCAAATTGCAGTCTGGAACCTTGCAGAACTAAAGCACCTCACTCTGTCACAAAGTAGTTCAGAGACGGAAGCTTTTATTACTATGTGAAACAGGACTCTGCCTACATGCAAGACTAATACTGGTATCAAAAGTCTCATGCAATGAGGCATGAAGACCAATGCCATGGCTCACCATGTTGCCAGGAAATAGCTATGGGAAATATTTGTGGGGTTATGTCAAGACTGCTGTTTTACAGCCACTGTACAAATATGTTGAAAGTACATTAGTACCTTGAGTCCTACAAGCTAACACCACGAGGCGTGGGGCACCTACAGCTGCCTTTGGAGGTGCCTGACCAGACTCACAGTCAACATGAATGAACATTACAGGTGCCTGAATTACAGAGAAGAGAAAGAAAAAGACCTGAGGGTGAGCTTAAAGGCTAGATCAAGTTTCTGGAAATTAAAAAAAAAAAAAAAAACAAAAACAACAAAAACAAATTAGGCCTTGTATGACATTTCCTTTATCAGATCTTTGGATTTAGATGTAAACAGTTTGATAGGAAAGATAAAACCTACCTCCAAAACATGCAAGACACTGCTACAGTAAGTACAGACTTTTAAGAGAAATGGAGAAAGTTGACAGGAACTGTCACCATGCTGCTGCCTCTAATGTTTATTTACTTTATGTGTGAAAAATACTATTTTCATATCAAGCATGTATTTAAATAATAATAATTATAATAATAATGCAATTCAAACTCATGGAAAATCAGTGGTCTGCCAGATGTACACAAGAGATTTTAATCTACTGATATTTTTCTTGTCCCTTTTTTGTTATTTTTGTGCTTGAGTTATACTGACAGATGTTTACAGTTTCTCTCCCTTCCCCATCCTCCTATTGTTTACTTCAACAGCGGTAGTACTTCTTAGCTGTTTAAATGAAGAGTATTATAATCACACAGAGGCTTTCCTGCCTCTGACAATTATTCATTCCTCTTTCTGCATTATTATTGTCAGAGATAATTTTTATCCCTGGCTCACTTTTTAGGAGCAACTGTCCTAGAAGTGGTGCAGCACAGACCTCAGTTTATCCCGTTTCTCCTCTATATAAACAATGAGAAATTGCCTATTGGAGCACTGTAATGTCTTACATAGTTGAGAAGGATTGTTTGCCACCAAGGATACCTGAATGTAGGCTAAAAAAATGTCAAATCAAAATTCTGTAAATAAGAAATCTTGGATTCAATGAATATATGGAATATCAATACTCAGTTGATACAATTAAAGATATTTTCAATTACTTGTCCATAGATTTCCAAGGTGTTATCAGATGTGAGTAGATGGAAAAACAGGACTGGGAAGGTATTGTGTCCTTGACAGTTGCTGGTATCAGGAAGCTATAGCAAACAACACACAAGAAGTCAAACATTTCTCTCATGGTAAGAAATTTATAGCTGTGCCTCTCACAAAATCAAATGTTTTCTGAAAATTCGTGAACGTTACTAACACATAACCTCAGTTTGTTGTGACCCTGCACCCACCCGCATACACAGGCACAAATCTATACTGTCCAAATAGTCTTCCTGCACTTTGGAACAAAAATAATTTGCTTCAGTATATTTTTTTTATTAGATCCTTGCCTGAGGATAAGCTGGGCCATAATCATAAAAGAGAGGGAAACATACACAGATTCAACACTGAAAAGTGAGAAGGAAGCAGGATAAGAGCATGTTGTTGTTGTTTTAAAGCAGATACACTGAAGGGATTATTATTTTATTAATGGTGCTCTAACTGCTATGATTCTGGTGTTATTTGAACAAACTGTGCCTTCTATGTACTCTGTAGTGACACAAAGCTCTGCAGGAGACAGGATGCTTTGAACAATTCCCATTTTAGATTACGTCTAGAAATTGCATGTTTAAAGCTGAATTTACATGTTGAATGCAAATCTTTGTGACTGAACTAGCATATCAAACTGGTGCAGCTGTACACAATTAGAGCAAAATGTGGCTGCTTTTCCAAAGAACCTTTCTTTTGCTCTAGTACACAGTGTTGTTCATTTGTTTGGAAATACATCACTTATCTTCAACATGTAGAACTATTTGTGAATTAGGAGCTGGTTGCTCAAAAGGATTTCATAAGCCCTGAAAAACCACCCTGTACCCCATGGTAGCTTTTTGGAAGAGAAGCTGCTGTTTGGATCTAGATTTCACCTTTTTTAGAGAGTCTATCAGTAGCAATGCCGCTTGCTTTTTCTTGTTGTACTTTCTTTTTTAAAAAAATCACATTTTAGTCACATTCAGAGCTTCTGTGTACCCCCTACCACACACACACCTGCACATGCACAAGGGAAATTGTTTTTGTCCATGGCTAAGTAATGTCTTTCCATTTCCTCATCTCAGAAGGTGTGAGGGCTTCACTAAGGATTCCCATTCAAATTGAGCAAGAGAGCACAGTGCAAACTGAATACAAATTCGTGCTGGAGGAGTGGAACAAGGTTAGCGAAGTGCGCAGTTGGCGAGATTGATGTTGATACCCTTCACTGCCAAGTGAAATGCCAATAATGCTTGTATAGCATTTTGTGAGGGCAATGGGAGTATTGATTCCTGAGCAATAATAAAGAATGAAGCTGCTCTCTCAGGTATAAAAATATTGGCAACTGTTACAAAGAATTGACTCATAGAGGCCTGAGTGTTGGCCTATCTTAATACAAATAATTCAGGCTTCAGAAGGATTTCAAGAGCAGCCAGGCATGGTCCTCAGGCACATTCTCTGCTATTAATTTATCTGCAGCTTTCTCAAGCCTCTCTGTCTATCTGCCAATTGGTCTTTGAGGTGCAGGGACAAAAATGGATTTCTGAAGGCTTGTTGGGAGACAATGTGAAAAATCAGTTGAGCCATGAAATTTTAACATATAAAAATAAATAAAAAAAGTTACATTCCTTTCTTGTAATTTTTATGAGAAAAAGCAGAACATATGGTTTCCATGCACTTCGTAAATACATTTAATGTGCATTTCATTGGGAGCTGAGATTTCTAAGGCTAGTATTTTTATTGTATTGCTTAAAATAGTTTTACTGAAATTGTAAAGCTTCCAGCACATGAGGCCATTACAGGTTATAGTACATCTTATACATTCTATAGCAATTTACAGTATGCTGCCTGTGCCTAAGCATGAGTACTAAGAGTTTCCTAAAAACTTTTGAAGAATTAGCTGCTCTTTGTGGTGTTGAAAAGCAAACGCCTTAGAATGACTGCCCACTCTTAAAATTGAGAGGCATGTCTGTTCACTCTGTTAACTAACAGGATTCTGCTCCATCCATCACTGACCATCTAAAGTGCGACAGAAATAGAAGCATTGGCAGTGCACGTCAACACTTATAACAAAAGCAGTGATGAAATCCACACGGTGGTGTAGAATTAGCTGTATTTTGTTGATGAATACCTCACCTATGCTCAGTGTGATAATACACATTTGACAAAACTGCTGCTGACGTGGTGAACAACCAAGTTTCTTTCAACAGTTATTAGATACCAAAAATCTATCATTCTTATCTACCGTTTTTGCATTAACAGTAGATTTCCCATGCTAAGGTTACAGGCTTGCTGATTTTTGATCAAAAACAGCTGGCAAATATAGGGCATAAAAGTCATAAATAATTCTCAAAAATACCAGACATATTTGCCAGACGTGAAGAATTCTAACTACTGAACTCACCTATTCCAACTAATCAATGTTTAAATCCCACATGTGTTGGAAAATGGGCAGCTGAGTGCACTGTAGAGTAGCTTATTCTGCTGCAAATGTCCTCACTGAAACGAAATACAGTGATTGGAAAGCTTTCATCCTGGTCATGCTTTTCCTGAGTGAAACACATAATGAATTTCTTAATTTCACTGGCTCAGAAACCTTCACAAAGACTTCACCTATGGCTTCCAAATCTGCAGGGAAAACCCTTGGACTCCAAACAAATGGACAATCAAATAAGAAGTTCATGCACTTGAAACAGAAGGGCAGATGGCCAGTGCCCAACCCAGGTAAAAAGAAAATGGGATCAACATGATATGGCTGATGGAGAACAACACCAATAGCTATTGAGTTACAGTTAGAAATGCCTTTGGATGATGATATATTTAAAAACCCAACAGAGTTACAGATAGTTAAAAAATTTATTTTTGAGGGCACAAGGAGGTATTGGCTTAGAACGATACAAAAGAAAGAACATTTATGAAACTTGATCCAAAGGAACAATTTTAAATTTCCTCATGCTCAACAGATCCTTTTCTGTGCTTTTGTAAACATCCACCAACCTATTATGTCAATAAAGGAAGACAGCCAAAGGAGGCATGGCCTTCGTCATCTGGAAGAAAATGTTCGCTTCTGCATCTGACTGCAATTTTTGGCAACCATAGCCCTGAACCATTCCTCCCTTTACAGAGCCAAAAGCTGGCTGAGAAAGTATATTTTTCTAACAGTTTGATGAGCATAGGATAGTCATCTCTTGATTCAGGCCCCATCCAGACTTTGACCAATAATTTCTTTATTTCCTTCTCTCTGTTCAGCAACATTTTTGACAGAAGCCCACTTTTGATATGAGAGGCTGAACAGGTGAAAAAGGAAAGGGTACTTCTTTTGGTCCTGGATCTGTTGTATGTCAGTGAAGTATATGCAACATCATTAAGTGCTAATGCACATAATTATATTTCATTAATATCTTGACCTTTCATATTCAGAGTCTGCTTACTCTGTTGCAAACCTAGAGATGTATCTAATTGCTTTGAGACTATTTTTCTTCCTTTTGTGTATTTCAGGTTTACTGCATCTGACAGAAAAAAAAACAGAGAACTTCATAGGCAATCAATGACAAGGGATGTGATTTCTTCTCTTGTGATGTTCTCGTATCACCTCTGAGGTATTAAAATGCTCTACTCCCTGCTTCTCTCTCAAAGAATCTCAGCTTTTCCTAGTAAAAGAATTTGCTGTGTATGCATTCATAATCATCTGACCAGCTTCTCTTTCTCCCAACCCCATGACTAAAAGGCTCACCTAGAATATGAGACAGTCATAATGCAAATTGCCTTTGTGTCATGCAAGTAAATAGGAATTCCAAATACCCATAAGAATTAAATATCTAGTACCTGTTGTTATTTTGACATCTGAAACATTGCATCCCAAATTGGACAACAATGTTCGATCTTTATTTTCCTTCGTTATTTTATATGTAAAGAAAGTGCGCTAGAATAAGAAATTATTTTTCCAATTTCACATAATTTTGCCTCTGTCAGCATCAAATTTCATCTGCCATCATGCTGCCTCTTAACCTGTTAGTC
Source organism: Pluvialis apricaria (assembly GCA_017639485.1). NCBI lineage: Eukaryota > Metazoa > Chordata > Aves > Charadriiformes > Charadriidae > Pluvialis > Pluvialis apricaria. The sequence goes on from CM030044.1 coordinate 43,686,719, forward strand.
ATCTCTCATATTTGCTGTGCTAAATCATTGGCTATTTTCTGCATTTTTCTTATCTGTTTTTCTTTTCTTATTTATCACAGCTATACTAAGAGATGCCAGTCCTAGAAAAGGAAAGGATTGCAAAGGTTTGAAAAGATGGGCTGTATATGTTTAGAGATGTGCCCTGATGTTTAGTGCTTTCTTCAGAAAAGCTTAGGAAGTCTCATTTCTTGAGACATCCAGTTTCTCAAAAGGGTCTTGCAGAGCCTTTGGTTCAAGCTTCCAGATGGCAATGTGGTGCAAGAGAAGTACAAGAGTAAAATGAAGATTAATCTCTATGTGTGTGCTGAGTGCTAAGAGCACTGCAGGATCTGTCTGGTAAAAATCTGTAGTGACAGAGCTGGGGAGAACAGATCACTGAATTGACACAAAGATGCTGAGCCTTGCTCTTTGAATCCTGCAGGTTATTCCTGTTGGTTAGACACTGGAGGATCATAAAAATGTCAAACATCAAAAGTGTCTCAGTTGTGCTACTGGGTCTTGAGTTTTAACCCTGCTACCATGTTTTTGTTCCTTTACTTGCCAAGGTCAGACTCTAGTTACTCAAGCATGACCTAGAGGGGATTTCAGCGCATTCACCAACACCAATTTTTTTTTCCCCTTTTACCCATGTTTTTCAAACATTCTGTCCAGTAAGCTTAAAGAAGCCAGCAGGAGGGAAGAAAAATTGTTCCCAGCTGTTTTTTTTGAAAATAATACGTCCACTGCTGTAGTGCAGTAAGGGCTGCTCTCCTTCTGCAGTTTGTTGAACAAAGCAATTGATGATGGGCTGAAGATATTCAAATTTCAGCTATAAATTCATTTATAAAGTGAATTTAGTTATCTTGAAAGCTATTAGACTGAATGCCCCAGAGACTGAACTCATTGACTTATTCACAGAACTGCTACAGTGAAATATGAAACGGTGCAAGCTTTCAGCACGCTGTCCCACTAGCATGCTCCAAGCCTGACCTGCTAGAATGACCTGTGAGGGAAGAGATTAGTTTAGCCCTTATGTTCATTTAGGAAATCACTCCTCTTACTTTAATCAATGGCAAAACCTCTACTGAGTGCAATGAAGGTTTGATCAGATCTTTGTCCTCTAGGAGTGACACTGTGACCACTGAACAAGCCACAGACACTAGTGATCAAGCACAGATTTTTAAATTGCTGTAGGCACACTCAGAAAAAGGGGTAATCATACTACTGGACACACAGCTCTGGTCTTTGTGCAAGTGCATGGGTTTCAAAGGATCGTTAATTACTGAATGTTCTAGATGTGGTATGGTTTTTGTTTAAATCTTGAGTTCATGATACAATTAATTTGTTCCTTCACTATAAAAGCAGATGCTTTGTTATCTCTTTGCTGCTAAAAGAAGAGGAAGGACTCTTGAATCAGTATATTCGATTCTACTAACTATGTGAAATTGAGAAAGTCACTTGGTTCCTTTTTTGCCACGCCCTCACTCCCATCTTTATCCATATGTGAAATGAGGGGTAACAACAGCTACCAAATTAGGGGAAGAAAGCAAGATACAGAAAAGGGAAAAAAGCAACTTAGCATTTTTACTCCAAATCTTTGAGTAAAATGTATCATCAAGGCCCCAGGTATCACATTTGATGACAAAACCATATGCTTGTGCAACATGCTTTTATAATACCCCTTTGAAACAATATTTCTGCAAGCCAAACGCTCTAAGAGCTGTCTGCTATGGTAAAAATAAAAAAGATTGTGATCAAAATGTTTTGCTGTAAATTTTGCAGTAATAACTACTATATGCCACATAAGATCCACTGGTGGATTTTCAGCTTCCCCGAGTCCTGCTGAATTTTCATTACAAGCACCAGCCTGCAAGTCCCAAGTTGTTAAGCACGGTTACGGAAGAAATCTGGAGGTGGAAACCTTGTCAATCACTGACAACAGGGCCTTACTCAGCTGATAATAAAACTACCACTGCTCTTTGAGAAAGATTTCTGTTAGCATTTGGGAAAGACAGCAGGGTGACCTTTCTTTTCAAGAGCCGAAGACCCGAAGTGTATGCTTTGATGTCCGTTTTTTGCTAGGATTTGTGATTTTTTTCATTTGTTTGGGTTTTTTTATTATTTTATTTGCCACCTCCCACCATACCTGGCACTCTAAAGGTTTTGAAATACTTAAAATACAAAAGGATGAACTGACAGTATCTTATAACTCTGCTTTACTGATTCTGCACCCTTCCACTCCTGATTTAATTATTCAGACGTTATTTGTCTGTTATTCTTCCTACTTTTATCCTGGATTTAAATAACTCTTTTCCTCTTATAGAAAATTATTATTATTGATGCTTTCCTTCTGCTGACCATAGAGTAGCACACTCTGGGCTTGAGTCTGTATGTGGTTACTCTAGCACTTATTTCAGTGGATATAAATTCCTATTGAATTTTGGATTCATTACTATTGAAATTGAGAAAAACGATTAAAGAAGTTTCTTTTACCAGCTCAAACTATAACTCTGGCTAGCCTAACATCAGCTCAAAGTCAGATTTTCAGTCCTCACTGCTGATCTGACGTCCATGTAAAATTTTCACTGGTGTGCTCTCAGACTTTTAAGACAAACTTATGACCTGTAGTTGAAGATTCAGGCATACAGCATAGGAGCATCAAAAATTATGCTGAATATAATGGAACTGGAGTAGAGAGAGAGGAATGTCTGTCTGTTCAGCTACTTTCTTGTAAACATGATAAGATTAAAGTCTCCATGCCAGCCAAGCGGGGATACTTAAAATTCAAGTCCATAAAAAACACATTAGACTTGAGAAAAGGTTTGCAGCTCTGAAATTTTGCCAAACTGCTAAAAGCTGAAGCATGAAGACAGAGGAACACACAGAACTTGACTGAACACCCACAGAAATCAGTGGGAGACTTTCCACACATTTCAGTCAGCAACAGATCAAGGCACCTAACAAGTTTCAGAACTATTAGTATGACTTTTTCCAGTCTCACAAGTTAAGTAATACATCCAAATGCACAACCACACCTAAGTGTGAATTAAGATGAGTGGAAAATATTGCCTTTTCATGTAACATACATTTTTGTCATTGGAATGTACGTATCAAGAAAAACATAGATGTATAAAAACTTTCTTCTTCCAAAGTGAGAAAGTGAAATTATTCTAATCATTCACTTTTGTCACCTTATTCACATCACTGAAAACAAGAGGCCTTTAATAATACAAAAACTCCAGCAAATATACTCACATTTAAAATACGCATTATAACCAAATATCTCAAAGAGTAAATCACTTCACAAGTATATAAATGTGACGTGTAGAGCACTTCTTAAAATATAAAAAGATGACCCTGATTCAAAAATGTTACAGTCTAATTAGACAGTACATACATAAGGGAGTGGGAGGGAAAAGAGTGGATTGATGAAAGCATTGAAAAGAAAGGGTAAAAGTTAAGCACACATCTTGTTAGCCCCGTGACTCATAAGTGTCGTATGTATCTAGACATGCATCTATTCACTGGATGAGTAGGCCAACATTTATCGTCCTCTTTTCTCAAGTTGTGTGTCTGCACGAGTCATTTGAAAAGAAGAGCGCAAAGGGCTGTCAGACTGCTTCAGGAAGTGGGCTGAAGACAAATAGGGCCCATATGGACGAAACTGTGGGAGCAGAGGGGGAAAAGCATGCTAAGAAAAGCTTGCAAGTCTTTGTTCTTGGGTTGAACAAAGAGAGGATAGAAAAGCAGGTGAACATACGAAGTAAACAGGTGGACAGAGATATGTAAGACCTTGAATTGAAATCATGGCCTTTCAATCCAGGTAGCAAAGGGGAAGTCATTCTGTGCTGTATCTAGTAATCCAGACAGCTCATAAGCAGCCTTTCTTCTAAGTCTTTGAGTAACAGACCACTGAATCACAATTTCTCTGGAAACTTCTTTCCTTAAGTGTATCTTCACCATCAATGACCAAAATACGAGTTCGACATTACAACTTGAAAATTGCATGCAGTATTCATGCTTGTAGTCTCTATGGATTGCTAGACTAGGAAAAGTTACTGGAAGTTGCTGCACTATGGAAGTGAAGAACAAGGCTTTCAAGCACAAATGTGGCATGGCATTTAGTTTATACAGCAAGGAGAAATACAGCAAGCAATGCTGGCACATTAGAGAAATGAATTAATAATTGATAGCTTATAAATGTGTTAACAGCTCTTTACAATGACACGTAATAGTAGGAACAGCAATTTATTACCACGAGATCACTAACAGCTTCTAAATATGTTGATTATCACAGTGAAAAAATGTGAGTGTTTTAAAAAAATGTCAATAATTAGATCCCTCTTAGGTTATAACTGTCACATAAACAGCTTGTAAATGACTAAAAACAGTATTCTAAAGTAAACTTCCACTGGCTGGCTGTTGCTGTTGTTACCAAAGCAAGATCTAAGGCCAGGATGCAAAGATTAGAATTGACATGTGCAGCCTGGTTACATGGCACAGTAAAAAAAAAAAAACATTAAAAAGAGCAGGAAATCATTCATGTTTGAATATTTATGTTTATTTGCTCCTCTTGGTTTTTCGCCTTAAGAAGAATGAAAAATGTTAGTTCTTAAACAAAGCAAAAATACCACCTGTTCATAATATTTTACATAGAAAGGAATATTTAGACATGAGATAAGCTTCAGGCATAATTCAGCCTAAGCAATTTGTTCCTATGTAGGGAACAAAAGATCCAAAGCGCAAAACATGCTAAGGGAATAAGCAAATTTTGTGCTCTTGTCCACATAACTGGAAGTCATCTGCTTTTGCTATTATGATGACATGAAACTGACAAGGACATGTAGAATTAAAATAGTACGTTACTTTTTTGGAGACTGCATTGACTTTGAGAGTATACATCCTGTGCTATAGAGAAAATCATATTAATGCATCATAACACATCTTGGTCTTCAAAATCAGGATGCCTTTTTTAGTAGAAAAATAAGTAGACCCCTATAGAACTCCACTCTCATTTTTTGCTAATTATTTATGTTCAATATACATTATACTCCCCATGTACACATGCATAAAAATAAGACTATTGAATGTACTGAAATTCTAATTACTGACAGCATTATGGTTCAATTTCAAGTACCTATCACCATACTGAAATCTATCTGAATAGAATTGGTTATAGGAAAGCATGTGCATGGGAGAATGTGAATGCATGAGCATAGGAGAACTACAGCTTCAGCACAGCTTCTGTGCTTCTGAAGAAACAGGCACATATCCAGGAGCCATGAAACAACATACTGAAAAAATTCTCTCAATTTATTTCTCAGTTCGTATACCCATTCCTTGACTTTACACCTGCCTTCCTCATACTCACTCTCTGTTCTTTACACACAAATTTTAGCACAGGAGCTAAAAAGTTGATTGTTGATTTAAATGACTGCTGCCATGAACTCTAGCAGTAATTTATATGAATTCAATAGGACTATTCTTCTAAGTGCAAATTCAGGAAAATGCTTCATTGTATTGACACACTGGAACAAGGCATAGACCAGTGAAAAGTAAAAACCTGCTCCTGAGCTGCAGTAGTAATTTCAGCTGAACCAAGTAAAAATAGGCTCAGAATGACATAAAAAACAAGTATCTGTTCATTTTTCAGAAGGCAAAACACTTTACAAAATGCAGAAGTGGATTTTACTAAGCAGACAGTTAATGGCTCACTCCAGTGAAGACCAGTATGGACAGACTAAAATGCCTCACCTTCAACATACTTTAAGTTTTCGTTTAAATACCTCATGAAAACTAAGATTGTTCTCTTTGCGCAAACTGCCTTATCATGCTAGCTCAAAGTTTCTGCAAGGGTCTTCCCTTTCTCCTCATGGACAATGATATTTCTGTTATAGTTTAGCCTCGTGCTCTCCATACACACACATAGACTTGCACACATCCAATACTATAATTAATGTCACCTTCAGCCCAAATAGCTTTCATCTGGTAATTTTATTTTAAATACAAAAGCAGTAATATATTTGTTGCCTCATCAGCAAAGTTGCATAAACTTAATCAAAGCTAAAAAGTAGACCAGGTTTTACAGGAGCTCTATATATAATCAGATCTTCTAATCCATAGGTAGCATACTAAAAACTGTACACTGAACTTTGTATGCTGAACTTTGAATAAGCATTATCAAGACTACACAGGGTTAAGTGGTTGTGGGAAGACTGTGTGGCACAAGACGTCATAACAAGCAATAAAACTCTACAGATTAAGACCAGTTAAATAAGCACAAAGGAGTCAAGCCAAGGTTATGTGAGCTGACTTACTTATTATGGCCAAAATGAGCCATGAAACATAAAACGTTATAATTATATCTCAAGATGTCAAGGTAATTGTGTCAGCGCTTGCTTAGAGACTGGGGAAGCAGCAATATAAAATTGCAAAAGGAAAAGCAAGACGAAAGAGATCAAAGTGCTAGGTGATGTGCTGTAGAAGGTGGGGCTGTCAAAATGAAAAGCACAGTTCAGACTGTTGAATGATGATAATGACTGTACTAGAATGCATTGTATTTACTAGTATAGTAATTCTTCTAACATCTTATCCATTATTCAAGCTAAGTCCACTTGCAGTGCTATTACACAGTATACAGTAGTAGTCTTTTAGAAGTCATGCATGTTTCACCAACTTGAACTTCCTTGAAATAATAGGTGTAAAATTTTCATTCCGAGCAACAGTTGCAAGTGAATCTCAAAAGGAGGCCATCAACCCTTTTCCAAATAATAACAGATAATCATGTAAGAACAAGGAGCCTGAGAATTTAAATGAGAGCAGTTAAACTTCAGAATGTCACAGAAAATGCCATATCTGAAATGAGGTGTTTATTACAAGTACATAATATGCCAAGATCCCACCTAACCAGCGCAGTGGCAACTCTTGGTTTCAAAAAATGGATGCTAGCAGAGGATCTATAAAGACCATCCCCGCATTATTTTGCAAATCTAAATGCACTCTAATTAATAAAACATCTATAGAAAGGGACTTAAATGCGACAGGGGACTTGACAAGCCAAAGTGTTTTCTTTATCCAGCATGTAGCTTTCGTGAAACAAACTAATGAATTGCATTGCATTTGCTGTAAGACTGCAAGAATGAAAGCTTAAAGTGGGTTTCTTACTAATATCGTAAATATGCTGCAGGTGAAATTAAGGGTATTCTTAACATTTATTTATAAAATTCATACAATTATTTTAATTATAGGCTATTTTAAGATACACTTCACAGAAAAATCAGTCCTTTAATAGATCATGTGATTGGGAGCAGAATGAAGTATTGTAGGGACACAAAGCTTAGCTCTCTTTATAAACTGTATAAACTGCCTTGTGGTAATGTTCCAATTATTTGGTCATCCACCATTAATGCAGAGTAACATCTGCTAAACTGCTCAAATTACTTCAAAAATTGAGGAGATAAGGAGTCAGTCTGGATTTCATCTTCAAAAACCCTGAAATATATATGACACAACACTGCCTGTGCCAAAATCAATCCCATTATGTTTTTGATTTCTCAACTGAGGTATCCCACAACTCCTTGCATGAGAAGTATTGTGGAGCTTTTCTCTGAATCAGCATACAAATTTGATAATTCTCCTGAACCTGCCTCATTTTGAAGAGTGTAAGAATCAAAGAGAAAGAAAGAGAAGACAGGAAAATCTTGCATACAGGAATAAAATATTTCTGGGCTGACAGCTTAAGAATTTTTACACTATGCAGATTAGATGGCACTCAGACAAATTACAAGTGTATCACAAAAAGACATGGGGTGAAGAACACTGTTCTGAGTGCTTTTAGTAAGTGGAAAATACTCCTGTCCAGGAATTACACAAGGTTTTACCTAACTAGCATCTGACTAAACAGGGTTACAAGCCAGATATAGGCTCTCTATAGCACATTTGGAGATAAAATTTTGTGCAAAAAATATCAGAAAGCCACCCACTTTAAATGATTGGAAAATGTTTAAATACATTAGAATAGTTGCATGCCTTTGGCTTTAATGACTGCAGATATTGAAAAAGCACTATGGCTGAACCCTTTCAAGATACTAGTGAAGTAACAGGCTTTCATAACATTATGAAGGAAATTAAAGAACTGATGAGCATCTTCTTTACATGGGAAAACTTCAGCAAAATTACCTGTATGTGTATTTTCTCATAAAGTGATAAAGAAAACAAAATACAAAACTATCAGCATTTTTGTTGGCTGACAGCACGGCAATGGATCCACTGTACCTTTCAGCACAGAGGATTGTTCTTCCTGAGCCAAAACAGGCTGGATAAAGTGCAGAAGGCTACAGGACAGAAACTGAAAGTTTCTGTTATAGAACAGGCAGACTAGTAAGCAGCTGGTCAAATTGATTTTTCACATTAAGTCCATGAAGTCACACCATTGGGACGAACTGAATCTTGTCTGCTTCACCATAAAAAAACCCAACTTTTCTAAGGTATTACACTTTTCAAAAAAAATAGGGAAAAACTTTGATGTGGCAAGGCCAGGTAGATCCTAAATTAGACAGTGTACATCAACTAAATTCAGCAATCAAATATTTAAAAAGGAAAAGATTTCTCAGAGCTTAAACATGAAGTACTAGATTTCCTCTAATAAGAAGTTTTTGGAATCAGAAACTACACTCACTAGGACTTGTCTTAAGACACAAACAGAAGAAAAATGAGAGAAAAAATCTAAAATAAAACCAAGTATCAATACAAGAGTGCAAAGGAAAAGCATATCAAATATCATTTACTCTACAAGCTTTCATTTGCAAAGCATACTTCCTGAAAATAATTTCCAATTCTGAGGTTGTTTTGTTAAATTTTTCTAAAATACTTCTCAAAACAACACTTTTCCTACCTCTACTTTTAGGGTGAAAAGCACTTTTCAAAACAGTAAGGTTTAACACATTGGCATCCTCCTGATCAATACTATGAAAGCATTGTTAGAACACTTTCTATCACTAATAATAAAAATACACAAGGAAAACTCCTCATTGGAAAGTGGACTGAGAAGACTGTATTAACCCTTTCAGTATAGTCCTCTGCAGAAGTCTATGAAGATCAGCTTTGGAATAAATTCAAATCCATGGCAGGAGGAACAGTGTTTTAGAAACATAAATCTTTTGGTGAGCCAGTATTATTAAAATAGTTAGGCAGAAAAGTTACAATTTAATTTGATATGACAGATTCAATTCCTAGGAGTGGTAACAACTGAGTTTAGGCATAGTGCATGCTCTACTATATGCCTACTTGACTATATATAGAATATATCTAAGGAAAACTCTGAGAGTTCAGGTTTCTGATAGCAGCATATTAATCAAGTTCAAACATGTACTGCTAGCAACTGAACAAATATTTGTATCCCAGATTTCAAGTATTTTCCACCCATCTGGATCTCAGGATTTATAGTCTTGAAAGAACAGCGCTCTGAAGTTAGGTCAACTTCAATATCTGTAATATGATTTAGATAAACTTAGATCTTATTTCCCTAATCTTCCAATATTGTTTCACTCTAGATGAAGGTGACCTCTGTCTCTTTGCTTAGCTGTAGACAGTGATCCAACTGCTGAACTGGAAGTACCACAGGTTTTTAACATATAGCAGTTGGACACAGGCTATTTCTGTGAGAGGGCTCATACGCCTACCCATCTAAGAACAAATGACAGAAAATAGGACATGTTGAAAATATTTTTTCAAGATACATTAACAGCAATAGAAGCAATAATAATAACAGCAGCTGACATGTATCAATGAATGAACAAAAGATACAGAAATAATTGACATCTGACAAAAGTCCAATGACTCAGTATGGAAGGAATGGATGGAGGGAGTAACTACAATAGATATGCCAAAACCGACATCCAGGGAAACTGGAATAATTCAATCTACCTGTTTCTGTTTTGAAAACCTTTGAGATACTGAGCTATTCCAAGAGTGCATTGTAACATTAGCATTTTTTTGGCATACCAATAGATCTCAAAAGGAAACTTCAATAATCTGAGGACCGAACGCTTTTTATTTTTTTCATTTTAAGACAATGAGCACACAAATTGCAATAGTCTCACCCCACCGCAAACTTCTGAAGTAACTTAAAGTGTTGGTCTGTACTAGCCATCACACTAAGTTGAATGAGTACCAGTCCACCTCTTGCAGAGCAGAATTTTTTTAGTCATGTACCTCAATATTAACGATTAGTTCACTACATATCCACACATTTCCTACACCATTAGTACTCAAGAAACTCCCTAGCTTGTACTTAACCTAAGATCTGTTTAGCTTACAAGATCTGTCTGGACAGAGCCCAGAAACATCATGGCTGCAAAATAATCAAAGGTTAGGATCTCTAGGAAAATGAACAATTTTCCAATTTAATTTGTGAAGCTTAAAATATTTCATTTAAAATTGACATACATTTTCTCCAAACTAATATTTCAATTTTTTTATTCAATGATATCTTTTCCTGACAAGCCCACATTGGTTAAATTTATAATTACAGAATAAAAGTGCGCAGTAAATTATTTTTTATGGGGCTATTATTTGATGGTCTTCATACTAACTTCCAGCTTGTTAATGAACAGAGGATAATCTCAGTAATTTGCATCTCCTGCTGATATTGATAGTACCATTTGGAATTACAATAATTCCACATGTCTCTCAGCAAAGAAAATTAATATTCAGCAATGATTTTACAACTAATGGGATGAGTAAGAGTAAAGCATGTCATACTGCAATGCACATAAGCTTCATGCCTCTCTTAAACACAGTCTGAGGGATAATACAATTCCTTACAGTCAGCTTTGCTGTGAGTTGATGTAGCCGTAGACTTCAAACAAAAACCTGCACATGTATGCTTTTCATAAACATGAATATGCAGAGAGTATCCAGCCCTAAGAGACGGAACACATCAATAGATAAATTGGAATGGAAAATCCTACAATATTACCACATAGATAACTATTCTAGCAGCTGGTACACCCACAGCATTAAAGACATTACATACACATCCACCACAAATGGGCTGAAGTTATGCTTGCATTATGGCTCGCTTTTCCACATACTCTGATTTTTCGGATTTTCGTTTGGTGAATTTAATTTTCATTAGAACTTTTTCTCTATGAATTATTAGAACAAGCTTATTCGTATGTTTTATTGTGCATAGCTGTATTCATACAGGCGAAGGGTGGAGAAGGAATGAATGTGTAAAGCACTAATGACAAGTATAACTAATAGCTTCACTAGTGCCTTAAATAACAGGACAAAATCTGAATTACAGTATTTGAGCAAGAAAAGTTATTAGACATTTTAAAGAAAATATAAGCAAGCAAACATTTCAAGGAAACACTGGACTGAGAAGACAGAATTACTCCAGGGTAGGGGTTGGGCATTGGTTTTTTAATGATGAATTCCTTTGCTTCTCTACACACTGATAAAACTTGAGAAATCAAGTGTAATTGGCAAAAAGCTGTCATTTCAAACCCAAAAGGATGCTAAATGCCATTGTTTCACACTAGAGGTCACCCCCGGTAAGAAAATATAATTGTAGCATCTTTTATTTTCCGCCTGTAGCTGGTACAATATTGAAAGGCTGTTCCTTATAGTAAAGAGGTATGAGATTATTTTTTATTAGGGTTTTTTTTTTGTGGCCAGTATGCAAAACATCTTTTCAGTCCAGCAAAAGGAAACTTCATTAAACAGGATCCACTTTTCACTATCATACAGAACCTGTTAATTACTTGCCATATTGAGACAGTTTTTGTTAAAGAAACCATATGCTTGATTTTAGGAAGTTTCTGTAAATTGACAATATAATAACATTTCAGCTAAGAAAATGATATACATCTTTTCAAATTTTTCTTACTTTATTGATAAAGGTCAGCATTGATGGCTAGGCACAGCAGCATACATGTACACAAAATGTCTGACATTTATTTGCATTTGATCAAAAGAAGTAGAATGTGTACAATACTTAAAGTGAGTACACCTGAACTAGTACTATTCATCATTTGTTTTTAATTTAGACAAAATGCATGTCTACATCTCTGAAAGTATTAAGATTAATGATTTTGGTGGATTTGCAAAAGAAAGAACTGTATATTAGGTTCATGATAAGATCAAGATACAGCCACAGTGATTATTTGCATGTGCATTACTGTATACATGATCTTCCAATTCTAACTAGGATTTCAAAAATTAATGTTTGAAAATAGGTACAGACACAAAGGTTAGAAATACTGGATTTATTTATTTGTGTCCATACAAACAGAATTTTTTACTAAGTGTAATTAAGAAATGTTTCATTTCTTCCATTGCTCTATAAAAATGCCAGGTATTCATCAATAAAAACATAAATCATTATCTTTTAGTTAGCAGAGCTTAAAACATTTACCTCTTATCAGTGTTTACTTCATTCCTCCAATTTTTTCAGCAAGGCAATCTTATTCACAGGAGAGATACAGCTAAGGTTTATGCCAAAAACCTGACTGCAGTAAATGAAAAGGAACTGACAGGATCAGGCCACTTCACTGGGTTTTGGTTACTATGTTCTGAATAGCTTAAATTGATATATGTGCCAAAGCACCTTGGATAGTCAGTGAACCATAATAGCTACCATTTCCCTGAATACTCCAGAAAATTACCCATCTGGCTTGCCTGGATTTTCCTGCTTCATTTGGATAGGATGCTTGCTGTCCAAAATGGATGATGTATGTCACCTTTGAAATGCTGTGTGGTAAAACATTGCATCTCATGCAATTCTTTTCTACAGATAGACACCTACAGCAAGCCTTAGGGAACAGGAAGGACAAAGCAAACAACTCATCGGAAAACAATGTGCAGCAGTGTAATGTACATACAGTCATGTACAACCTTACATTTCTTAGCCCAAGTGTTCTTGTAATTCCTATAGACTCTTGGATGCCTTTAAGATACAGAAATTTCTATCATTTAGGTCTTCTTAATGTAGAATAAAATAATAAATTTTATTTTATTCTTTAAAAGAGGCGAGACTATGGCAAAGTGATGTCAGTTCTCTTCAACAGATTTTTCATTTCATTCCAGAAGAAATCATGATATAAATGTAATATGATAAAGAACTGGCACTTCTGCTTTATTTTGTGGGAGTCTGGGAGAAAAAAAAAAGTATTTGGAAAGGATTTTTTTCAGGCAAAAATCAGAAAAACTAAAGCCTAAGCTATGAAGTTTATAAGCCTGAGGGTGTTATAAAAATAAAAGCACATAAAATTCCAGATTGTAGAGAAGAAAAAACCAAGTAGGTTAAACAAAGAACTTGCTAAAAATTGTATCGATTAATTGTGTGACTTTACATATTACAAAAATATAGCTTAAATGTCCATCATCTCAACTATAGAAGTCCTCTGGACTATGGATGTCATTGTAACTCATGCTTTTTACTCAATGAAGAGTTTATCAAGAGGGGTTTTTTGATTTGCTTTTCTTTTAAGAGAGTTGATGAGCTTTTTAAAAGCTTATTTAAGACTGACATGGAGTCTAGTTTTAACTTTTTTTGACAAAAGATTAATTTTCATTTACACATAATACACTTACAACCTATAACTGAATTACAGTCAAAAGAAGAGTGATCTTTTTACAGCTGCCTGTGAGGGCAGACAGGAAAGCGAAGAAGGCTATTCATAACTAGTCTGCAGGTAGTAGAATTAAATTGAATTTTCTATGAAAAGGATTTGAAAATGTTTGCAAGAGTGGGGAGGAGGGGAGGGAACCAACAAAAAAAACCCAAAACAAAACAAGACCAAAAAAAAAAAAAAAACAAAACAAAAAAACAAACCCAAATCCAAGAAACATTTCCCTTAGGAAAAGTTGTTTCCAGAATTAAATAATTCCATCCTTGTGTTTATCCCAACATGAGTTTAACATCATGCAATACCATTTTCCATCATCCACTAACATGCTATTAAATCTTTGAATAATACAACCATGTTTATAAGTAGTTAACAAGAGTTATTATTGCTATATAGATGGAAAAGTCAGAAGAATCTGACATAATAGGTTAGTAGTTCATAGGTTAGCAGACATGCCAAGATACACAGGCACAAACTCAGCCATAAATAGTAAATATATACAGATGTACCAGGAAATTTAGTACTATCTCAGTAACCGATTTAGTTCTGGTTTGGAATGAAACTGATTCTGTCCCCTCCAAAACTGCGATAAAGGTTGATTTTTGCTTCCCAAAAACATCTCACAAGCCAAGAGTTGTTAACTTCACCCCAGATATGTTTACTGCTAAAACCATATGCTTAAGAAACTGCATATAATAAACATGCAATACAAATACTTGAGCCAGAAGTGACTTTACGGTATTATCCCCTTATACACTGTAATCTGTAGAACAAGCTACACATTTAATATGAGATGTATAGCAAGCTACAATGCATGAGGATCAGTCTCTCATATGTTCTCTGCAGATGACACCAAGCTGGGTGGGAGTGTTGATCTTCTTGAGGGTAGCATGGCTCTACAGAGGGATCTGGATGGGCTGGATCGATGGGCCGAGCCCAATGGCATGAGGTGCAACAAGGCCAAGTGCCAGGTCCTGCACTTGGGTCACAAGCACCCTGTGCAGCGCTACAGGCTTGGGGAAGAGTGGCTGGAAAGATACCTCGTGCAAAAGGACCTGGGAATGTTTGTTGACAGCCAGCTGAACATGAGCCAGCAGTGTACCCAGGTGGCCAAGAAGGCCAATAGCATCCTGGCCTGTATCAGAAATAGTGTGGCCGGCACAACGAGGGAAGTGATCTTCCCCCTGTACGCAGCACCGGTGAGGCTGCGCCTCAAATACTGTGTTTGGTTTTGGGCCCCTTACTACAAGAAAGACATTGAGGTGCTGGAGTGTGTCCAGAGAGGAGCAACAAAGCTGGTGAAGGGCCTAGGGCACAAGTCTTATGAGGAGCAGCTGAGAGAACTGGAGTTGTTTAGCCTGGAGCAAAGGTTCTTCTGAACCTCCTGAAAGGAGGTTGTAGCGAGGTGGGGGTCCATCACTTCTCTCAGGTAACAAGTGATAGAATAAGAGGAAATGGCCTCAGGTTGCATCAGAGGAGGTTTAGATTGGGTATTTGGAGAAACTTCTTCACTGAAAATGTTGTCAAGCACAGGAACAGGCTGCCCAGGGAAGTGATTGAGTCACCATCCTTGGAGATATTTAAAAGACTTGTAGACATGGTGCTTAGGGACACCGTTTAGTGGTGGACTTGGAAGTGTTAGGTTAATGGTTGGACTTGATGGTCTTAAAAGTCTTTTCCAACCTAAATGATTGTGATTCTATTCCATGATTCTTCTGCAAGAGACTCAATGACCTCATAGGGTTTCAGCAAGAAGAATTACTTTAAAATAATCAACCTATGTTTCTCAATGTCTCTCATTTTAAGGTCCAAACAGAAACAAAGCCAGTAAAATAAAATTACATTCTTAGAAGTCTTATTTTTGTAATCAGTTATCTTTCAGATTTTTTCTTGGTTCTGGCAAAAGGAAATAACTACACTCAATTTGAGAAATTTATTTCATCTGAAATACAAATATTTTGAAGATTCTAATTGCCTGGAATGATATCCAACGCTTACAGAACCAAAAACACTGCCTTTGCCTCTCTTTCTCTGCAGGAACATAGGCAACTGCATAGCCCATTTCATTTTAATGATCCAAATGCAAATTCAAGCACTAGAAGCTATGGTGCTACAGGAAGCTGCACCCCTGCTAACATACCCTTTTACTCTCGTGAGCCTGATAAGACCACTCTGCCAGTGCAGACGTCTTACTTCTGGTACTAAGCTTCTTCTCTGAGACCAAGTCACAACTTTCTATAAAGAGCTGAACTGCACAGTACAGAAATCCTCTGGTAGCCTGTAAAAGTGTGAGTATGGAGACACCTGAGCACCACACAGCTCCAGGAAACAACCTGACCTTGGGAATTCTGTCTACGTACGACCCGTTTTCACTGACTGACTTCAAGAATCATATTTATACATAGACAAATCTCTGTGTGTGTGTGTGTATGTAAAACTTCAAGCATACAACACATCAGCCCTGCGCTGACAAGGGCCTTCTCACATGTGCTGTTCCCTGTCTGGAAGAGGCTACAGACAGAACAGAAGACAAGACTAACATGGAATGACTTCTCTGGCAGATATCTCGTTACAGCAAGAGAAGGGCACAGAGTGAATCAGTTCTTCCAGATGGTCTGTAGAAAGGCAATTTATGGGGAAGAGAAAAAGAAAAATAACGTGGCAGAGAAGCTCGGGGAGAGGGCAAAAAATAAGCAGCTTTCACCTTCTTTCTTATATCAAGCAGCAGCTGAAGGATGGTGGCTGCTGTAGTGACAGGGAAGAGGAAAGCAGCAAGCAGAGAAGAGCGGGATGTCTCTGGTACAGCTGACAACATTTAGGACTTGAAAGGATAACAACCAAAATCCTGACAAATTCTCAGGAGTGCAAGTGTGATAGGGAATGGCAGATGTTATTGGTTTACTCTATAGAATTCACTTAATGTGTAAGTTATTAAAAAAAAGTGAGTTCAGGAGTGGAGTTTGGGGACAGATAGACTAAACCTGAGGTGGAAGAAGAAGGTAAGCTGAGACAGGAAGGAGCTGGGTTTGGTAGGAGTAAAGTGGAAAAAAACCAAAGAAAGTGACAGACAAGAATTGCAGGGAAAGCAAAATTATCCAATTCTAATGTTGGTACAACTAATTCACCTTACTCCAAAGCAGAACCAGGACAAATCTTTATGCCTTTGTGAAGCAGAGAGGTTCTCAATTTTTTTGTTTCATCTGGAAGGTTAGAAGACAATAGCGCTCAGTTCTGTCCTTCAGAAGAAATATTTGTCAAGTTAATCCACAAGACAAGACAGAAGAAAACACTCTTGATCTGGAATGAGTCCTCAAGTTGGGAGTCTCCCATACTTCCCCTTTGCCATAGGATCTTACAGCTCTAAAAACATGCTAAATAGTTTTTCTAATATTTTGCTGCTCTAAGTAACCAACACTTCTATTTCTATGTAAAATTAGAAAGCATACACAAAGAGGACCATTTGCAGTCTGACAAGCTTTTTGCCATATATGTTGGGAATTGCTGAAAATTAATACCAATGCCTAAAACTCCAGTCCAGCACTAAAAACACGAACAGTGAGATCTAAGATGTACAAGACCATCTATTAACACACTGCAACTGAAAAAGCATAATTTCCATGCACAGAAGATTAGTTAAGCATGAGAAAATGAACACTCAAAATTCAGCCATGTTTATTTGTTTGTAAGTGAAAACAATACTAGTAAAACAAAAACTGGAAAAAAAAATTATCTTTCTTTCAAAAAAAAATTCTGTACTTAAAAGGGGCTGAAAAAGGAGAACTGAAGGGCTACATCACAAGTCTTGTGAAATACAATGCATCATACCAATGCATGGGTTTCTATACTTCTCAAGCCTTTTTCATACCACATTCATTTATCAAACTGTAATATAGATTATAACACTGTGATAGCCTTTGATTCAGGATGGTCAAAAAAAATCCAGCCCTTTCTACAATTGATATTGTTTAGAAACATGAAAATTTTCTATTTTTCTTAGCAGTAGAAATGTGTGAAATTGAATTAAAGTACCAGTAGTAAACCTGCAGAATCCATCAGAACCTGTAACCGTCTGACTGCTCAACTTTCTCTTTTTGTCATTAAACTTTCTTGTTGACAGGTATTTTTTAAAATAATGTCAACACATCACACTGTGCCTGTGTGAACTAGAATACAGTACAGGGAATTTTCTGTTGCTCCAGTCCTAGTTGATGGCTGAAAACACAACCATTCATGAAAGGTGTTCTAGATGTTCAAAAGCAGGAAAATTTGTGAGCTGTATCTCAGTCCTTTGGAAGAGTAACCACCTACACCCTTACAGCAGATGCCATCATGGTTGCATAGAAGGAGGAAAACACAACAGTAGTTAAACACCCAAATATTTGCTCTTGCAAGTTAAAGCTATGCAGAAGGTGCTCGACTGATTATTGCTGCATTCTTGGATGGCAGCGGTCTGATTTACAGCCAGAACTCACATACCTTTGCGTCATTTTAACTTGGGGAATGGCAAGCTGTGACACAGAGCTGAATTGAGTAATTAGGAACAGGAATCTCACACTGGTTTTGCCACATGAGGTATGTATGTTTGACTATTCCTTAAACTGTATTTAAAATCGCACCTGAGACACAACGCTTAACCTCAGTGCAAATGTCCTGACCTTGGCCACATTGATTAGAACATTTTTATCCTTGGGCCTATATCTAATTTTATTGAAAAATTTCTTGGAAATGTATTTAATTCAGACTTGCAATTAAATAACCATCATTTGCTTTTATTCTTTGTTCTTGTGCATGTGCCTATAACTATTTTTCATCAGAACTCCCTTTGTCTAATGGCCTGCTCTGACTAAGAAACCAAAACACTGCAGAAATACGCCAATAGAAAAAAGATGTTTGGTAGAAATTCAGAAACAAGGATACATCCAGGGTCTGATTATGTGCAGTTTAAACTCTGGTGTCCCTTTTACCTTTTGTTCTTCCCTTTGTCTTTGTTCTCTCCACAGCTCTAGCTATTTTTATCACTGTGCTCACTGCCAAAAAGGTCTCTCCATTTAGAAACCAACATGCATTTCTCTGACCCTGTTCCAGAGTCCTTCTTTTGACAAGGAACAAGAGCAAGCTGTTGGCTCGGTGTCAACGGCAGGCTTTAAAGTCATCAGCAAAAGGAAGCAACAAAGAGATTTGAGCCCTCTTTGGCTGGAAACCGTCACCTTTTTAACATTCATTTCTGCTGTGCCAGTTCAGCAACCTGAAGTCCAAACCAGCCTCAGACTCAAGTCTTGCCCTTAATTAGAAGAAATAAATTTTACTACAAAGCCAGGTGGCAGAACATTTTAGGATATCTGAAGTGAGTGATTAACAGAACGTAAACTCTGGTTTATAGGTGGAAAAAAAAAATAAAATTAAGCTCTGGACTTCTATTCACTTGCTGCATTTGTTTGACATAATCCCTTCCCCTAAATGTAAGATAAAGGGAAACAGAACTAAGAATTCTCCAAGAATATCGTTCAATTATATTATCATACACTTTTTGACTCACAACAAGCAATACCCACGTGTATGTTTACAGATCTACAGATAATTATGATCATTTTTGTTTTAATGTGGAAAAAAAAATCTTCTCGAGACTCACTGAAATACAATAAACGTAAGCTCTTCATGCACTGAAAATAATCACAATCATAAATTCATCCACTTTTGAAAATAAAATAAGCTCATTTCAGCACCTTTGAAAATTTTACCTAAAATGCTTAGAAAATGCAATGTGCATCCAGTTGCATCATATGTCTTCAAGGCAGGCTTCATTACTGTCACTTTGCCATAGCATGGATTTAGGATAGGAAGGAGATACGCCTTTGCATTCTCTCTGCAAAGCTCAACAGATTTAACAGTCTGTTTGTTTAGAGAGACAGGAGCAGAGGCTAAAAGAATATATATACATCTGTGATTGATCCCAGTTCTTTTCAACTCCCTGACACTAAAAGGTGGAGTGTTTCAGGCAAAACCAGCTGGACAATCATGTGTCTGTAAGAACAGATCAAGTTCCTGTAAAAAACAGCTACTTATATAATTAGTCTTGGTCATTACCCAGATTGTCAAAAATCATAAATTAGTAGGCTAGAAATCTCAAAGCTGACTTAAACATCATGAACTTCAAATGAGGGGTGAGGATAAAAGAAGACAATGACACATCTTTTTATTTACCATCTTTGTTTTCAATCTTTAGGATAGACCAAGGACAAATTTCAAATTTTTCTCCGTAACTAGGAGTAAAGAAACTTTTCTCCTTGTCTCCTCATAACCTCAGTGAAAGGTGTAGTTTCTACTTAATACCTGTTCTCAGAAACCAGAGCCTGAGGTAAACATTGAACTATCACCATTTTGTGACAAAACAGCAAGGACTGGCAATGCTCCAAAATTGTCACTAGAAAGAAGAAAATGTTCCCTTTCCTCATGAATAGAAGGCTTACAGTTTTATTCAAAACAAACCAGACATAGAACTTCTATTTCTTCAGGTGTGCGGCTGAGCCAGTTCTGCTGCTCAGCTTCCTAGATTTGCAGGGAGACACAATTACTTGTGTGTTCACAAGGCCACGATGAAAGGTCCTTGCTTTAAACAGAGCAATCAATATTCTAGGAGTGGCATGGCCACACAGTCTGGCTCTCCAGTCATGGCTCACCAAGTCTAGATTTCAAAGCCCAAAGTCCATGAATCTTTAGATCAGGCATCCTTTAGATAGCAAGTCCACAGTGGAGAACTGATCTTTGGCTCAAACCATTCACCTATTTTCAGAAAAATTAAAAATCCTCAGTTTGCAAGTTATCCCAGAAGCATATGATAACTTAAAATCTTCATCATTTAAAAGTAAAACTTTAGAGCATTGTAATTAATATCAAAGAAGTTCTCTCATCTACCTTTGCCAGTAGCACTGGTAGGCTTGTGGCACAAACTAGAAAAAGGCATAATTTATTAGAGATAAGAGTTAAATAGAAATACCCCCAAGTTGAGCTAATATTCTCATTTTTTTCAGTTTGACCAAGGTCCAGCTCATATCCATTTTTTTTACTTCAATCCATGCTTGATTTTTGTACTGAAGCCATCTCAGCTGATCTGCTTAACAACGTACCAATGACTTCATTTTTTTTCTCTGCAATGAAAACAAGTTCAAGCAGCCAACTCTCCATGCTTTTGTGAAAACTCAACATCTCTAACAGCTTTTCCAAGCAAAGTCTGAATCTTTCTTTGGTCACTCAAAGTGCACAGTGGTAATGAGTCCTTGTCTGCTACAACAGTTTGTATTTATGTTGGCCACATTCCCTCATGCTTCCCTCAATCTGGAGAAAGATTTATAAAACTCAGATTCCCAGGTGTTCCTACTGCTCAAATTATTGTAGTGAATAGCAAAAATTTTGTAATAACAAAACAGACAGATTAAAGAAAAGAGGACACAGCTGGCAGTAATATTGACATGATTGTGGGCAGCAGGATGGGCAACATTTTAAGGGCATTTTATATTTCTTCTCCCAGTATCTACCATTTAAAATTCAATTGCACTTAGATGGGATTTCCATGGGAATTAAGTGTCCAACTCCAGTTGAATATCAATAGAATTTTGAGCCTCTAATTCCCACATTCTACTTTGAAGATCCTTGCCATAATCCATTTGGAGAGCATATCTGTCCACCTACACCACACTTCCAGTTAACCATATGCTAATCATATATTTGTTATGCACATTCAAGCTCACTTTGTCAAATGAGGACAAAAAGTAAATAATTATAAAGACTGTGGGAGTAGGGAAGAAAAACATTTGATTAAATTTATCCCAAGCACAACACGGTTTTGCATTCAGAATACAAGGAAATGTACATTTCTATCTGTGAAATAAGCATTTCACATTAATAAAAAGAAGAAAATGTAGTGACACAAAAACTTTAGCTCTGGTTTATGCAATGTGTCCTCCCTGACATATTTCTGAAACATCTATTTCCACCACACGAGGACTATAGCAAGTTGAAAAACTGCAAATTCCCTTTGCTGTAGTTTGTTTAAAATACAGTACCACCTCTGATTCCACTGATTTCTTTTAGGGTACAGCATCCTTTCAAAAACATCTCAGAGAAATGTCTCTTGAATCTCTATTATTTTTTAATTATTATTGATTATTCATGTGCTATGCAGAAGATCTGCCCAATAATAGGAGAAATCACCTCTGTGTAAAGGGTCAGGAGTGGGCTATACTTCAATTTAAGAAAAATCCTTGGAGCATTTAACTTCAGCCACAACTGCACATAATAAGCCAAATTGTATCATGTGGGAAGGTTATATTTCTGACTTGGCTTTTCATATTGGAAACCTGAAATCCAGTCATGGATATCACAAAAAAATAATTCTACCGACATTGAATTAAAAATACATTTTGTCAGTTCTAATTGCCCAGAAAGTACAAGACTGACCATACTGACAGAAAAAAGTATATGGTTATTATTATTATTAATAATAATAACAATAAGAATAATAACAACAGCAACAACAACAAAACCTTATGACTTAGTCTCCCTACTTCCTTTAATAACATAATTTCACTCTCCTCAAAACCAGCAATGGAAACCAAGTGCATAAAACACAGACCCCTCCGTGTCCACTCTCATCCCTCATCTACCTGTGGAAATATGCACCTTCTCCAGTGAATCATTTACTATAGCATTCAGCACATGTTGGGACATGTTTTAGAGGCAGGTCTGCTCAAGGACTGTGTTTCACTTACTGACACAATTAATTGCATTATGAGTCACAGTTCTAATGAAGATGAGTTGTTAAGTCTCAATGCAACTGTCCTGGGAGAGGGAGACAGCCACAGAGACAGGGAATTTGGACAGACCTGTGTTGTTTATCAGGCATAAAAGGTCAGGAGATAAATGGTCAGAAACCACAGGATAGTTTGGTGGGTCTGTTACGGTGATTTTGTTGTCTCAGGTGAACCTTAGAAGTCCCTGGAGGTTGAATATTAAGGCGCTTGTTAAGAGCTAGGGAGGAAGGGAAGTGGACAGACTAGATAAAAGGAAAGTATCTGAGTACATTAAATGGAGCAAGTATATAAAATGCCTGCAGTTGCTTGCCTGCAATTTCAACTAATATATGCCACATGTAAAACTACTGCAAAGCATTCCTACAGTTTGTAATATGGATAGGAGAGCATTACAGCAGCTAGCAGTACAAATTTTATTCAAATTTTGTTTAAATTATCCAAATTCAACTAGAAATATTCCAAGGACAAACATGAGATTGCCAGTACTTCCAGCTTTTGACTAAACTAGAAATGCATCAAGAATGGATTCTTTCACATGTGAGGGTACTTCCTTTTCTCTTTTGCCAAATTAGAGCCAAGATGCACAAAGGATGACAGAATTAAAATAAAAACTAGACATATGAACAATTTAAGATGTGCTCTAATTCCAGACATTACAGCAAAGAGAAAATTAAATAAGTATTAATGTCCTGCGAGACTGCTACAAAAAGTCTGAGAAATGCTGAAAAAGTGCAATGAATCGTAGAATCATAGAATGGTTTAGGTTGGAAGGGACCTTGAAGATCATTGAGTTCCAACACCCCTGCCATAGGCAGGGACACCTCCCACTAGACCAGGTTGCCCAAGGCCCCATCCAGCCTGGTCTTAAACACCTCCAGGGATGGGGCCTCAACTACTTCTCTGGGCAACCTGTTCCAGTGCCTCACCACTGAGAGTGAAAAATTTCTCCTCATGTTTAATCTAAACCTGCCCTCTTCAGTTTAAAGCCATTCCCCCTCGTCCTATCACTACATGCCCTAGTAAAAAGTCCTTCCCCAGCTCTCCTGTAGGCCCCCTTTAGGTACTGGAAAGCCGCAATAAGGTGTCCCCGAAGCCTTCCCTTCTCCAGGCTAAACAGCCCCAACTCTCTCAGCCTTTCCCCATGGGAGTGGTGCTCCAGCCCTCGGATCATCCTCATGGCCCTCCTCTGGACCAGCTCCAGCAGGTCCATGTCCTTCTTATGTTGGGGACTCCACAGCTGGATGCAGTACTCCAGGTGGGGTCTCACGAGAGCGGAGTAGAGGGGCAGAATCACCTCCCTTGACCTGCTGGCCACACTTCTGATACAGCCAAGGATACGGTTGGCCTTCTGGGCTGCAATCGTACATTGCTGGCTCATGTTGAGCTTCTCGTCAATCAGCACACCCAGGTCCTTCTCCTCAGGGCTGCTCTCCAGCCATTCCCTGCCAAGCCTGTATTTGTGCTTGGGATTGCCCCAACCCAGATATGGGACCTTGCACTTGGCCTTGTTGAACTTCATGAGGCTGGCGTGGGCCCACCTCTCCAGCCTGTCCAGGTCTCTCTGGATGGCATCCCTCCCCTCCAGCGCATCTACCTCGCCAAACAGCTTGGTATCATCGGCATGAACAATTACGGATGCCAGCCGCCTTTGCTTTTCTCTCTCTCTCTGGTTAGCGCAGTTTACCACAATACATTGCATTTGTCCATTTAGTACTACATTAGGGCCAAGTAAACAACTCACAGGAGCCTTTCCAGATGAACCTTGAAGATATGTTCCTCAGATAGGATTTATGAACACCTTAAGATCACCCTGTTCTTACAATATAAGGAGGAACGTTGCCAAGCTACTAACGCCCCAGGATCATGGATGCAGGCATAACAAGAAGACATAACATGCTTACAAAGCTGGCCTCTCTAAAACCACAAAGATGTAGCTTTTTAGTCTAAGATACTCAAGTTACTCTCATTTTTACTTTTTGTAGAATACTTAATGAATGGATGCTAAGTAACACCTTCCTTTTGAAACTAGTGTCATGCAAACAAGGAGAAAAAAAGTATGCACAAGTAGTACTTCGACTTATTTTCAAAGGTTTGGGCGAAGAGAAGAAAGTCCCCAGAACATATATGCCTATAAAGATGCTGAAAGAGAGGCAGGGAAGGAGTGCGAAGTCATCACAAAGAGTAAACCACCTGTTAGGGAACGACTAAGGTCATGTAAAGGTTATTTTCCACAGTGTCTCTTTATGTTTTTATTTTAAATGTTCACAGACGTTTTAGCACAGAAGCTTCTTACAATCACGCTGAATTTAAAAAATTCTAAAAGTGAATGTACTCTCCTTTTCATGAGGAGGAGAAACCTCAAAGTATAGCAATGTGGTCCATTTTAGACTTCACCAAACCATTCGCATAGCTCTGGTTTTGACTTCATAAATATTTACTTAATGTCTACCTATCCTATGACTTTATAAAACAACTATCCTAGTGGTGTATGAGCAAAGTTTTGCATTTCAAATGAAATTGCTGTCCCATGAGAGCCAGATTAAACACCCAGTTAAGCACTGATTTAAATGTAAAATTAGATTGGATTACCATCATGGCATTCAACTTGATCTGAACTCAGAATGTTTCTGGGCTCATTTATCCTTGCAGAAAATCACAGTGTTTTGCACTGAGATTAACACTCTGACATGGCAAACAAGCATGCCATGTAACGTCTGAGGAAATAAACTTTAAAGTGAAAGGAACCGAAAGGCATAATTACCCAAGGCAAACTGTTTTGTTCATTAGGTGATTATAGTGCCTTTTAAAAGCTTACAGTCTACCATGGTATAGGGCAATTTAAACCTCAGTTTCTTTCCTTTGTGAAACTGAGGCACTTCACTTTTTTCTCCTTTTCACAGGCTTTTGTGTTAATAAGATGGTAGTACAAACACAGCGTATATCCACTGAGATACTCAGCACATAGGAGAGAAAACTCACATCATTATGCATTTACCTTTGCATTAGGTTGCAATGCACAAATAAGCAAATAGTTTAATGATTTCAAATGGGAATAATTTCTTTCAGGTTCAAGTATCAGTTTGCTTGTTTTGCTGCTGCTAATCACCTCTTAAATAAACAATTGCTTTATCTATGTACTGTGCCTCATTTCACTTTCAAATTATGTGTGTGTTTCGCTGCTAACAGCTTATTATGATCTATAATTAACAATTTTACTGAAAGCAGAGCCTTGCATTGAAAAGAGCCCACATTCTACCTGGGAAACACTCAAAACATGAGGCTTCTGTTGCAATAACAAAACTGACAACTTGAAGTTGTGTGTGTATTCTGGTACTACTGTCTTTTTCACTCAACTTCAATACATTCATGGATATTCAATGTACCGAATGTAATATTTTTAAGGCAAAAATATTAGCACTTGAAAAATAGATTTACACAGTAACACTGAAGACTCCTACAAGTATGCAGTAGTTCCTTGGTACATCTTAGCAGAATCTACACCAACACCAGAAGTGAAAAATGACTAAATGAGCAGGGGCTGAAGACAGAAACAGACATAACAGGATTTAAAACTGAACAAAAATGCCCCACAGATTCTTAGCAGACTTCAGTAGATTGAAAGCTCTTTCCATGCCACATTGCCCTAGGGCCAGGTTTTGTGCATTAGGGTAAGGTAGCCCCAGGCACCCGATTTGTAGGTTGGTTTGTAGAAGACAGAAGTTCTGTGGTAAATTCTTAATATTTTTCTGAATAAGAACAGAATTTCTGGATTTGATTTGTATTCACTCTTACACAGTTTTAAAGTCTAAAAGGGGGCGGGAAGGGAAGAGGCAAAGTGGGGAGAAATTTGTTTCTAACTGGACTATTAAGCCTTTGATCATTTGCGTGCCCTGAGTGTGAATAATACCCTTCAGAGCACTGCCATGCAAAAGGTTATGGTCGGTATGGGCTGGGCTGAGTGATTTTAGCACCTAGTAGAAAAAAAAACAAAGCAGCAAAAGCACAGATCTAGCAGTAGAGCTGAAGTTATAAGATATTTTCCAAGTTATGGAATTAATTATTCCCCTCATAGTCTGTCTCACAAGGAACTGGTTGTGAAAAATCATATCTCAACTTGGATAAATAAGAAGGATACAGTTCATATCTCAAATGACCTGGGGCATCCCAGGGGAATGAATTCAGTAATTAAATATCGGAACTTCACTTTTTAATACACATTTGGTTAAAGAAAGAAACAACAAAAAAGAATGATTTCAACAATAGAAAAGGTGTTTGGAAGTACTTGCAAAACAACACATAAATCTTAGAGGAGAAACTCCAAGTTTTTCTGTATAAATCCCCTCCATCTTTTTTTTTTTTTTTTATTCTTTATGTGCACACACACCAAGTATATATTATACATTCTCCAGGGAAAAAATATTGTTACTTAAATTACATTCATATGATTCCTTGATAAAAAAAAAAATCAATTTACTGGATCAATTTTTCTTAAACAAGTTCATCATTCTCTGGAGCAATGAACCAATCAATAGCGAATGTTTTTCAGACGCTTTGCAGCCATCCCACTTTAGTAATTGCTAGAATTTCATATCGACAGGTGATAGGATGCTTTGAAGGATGAATTGATCTGTTAGCCTGTAGTGCTACGAGGCAACACCGCAACAATAAAGATATATCCCCAGAGGGCCAGGGTTTGGAAATCAAACAGGAGGTAAGCTGTTACATTATGCATTTGACCCTGGAGGTAATTCAAGAGTGCAAGTTTTCTGGTTGTATTCAAAGCCAAAAAAAAGGAAAGAGGAAAGGAACCACTACTACATAATTTTGAAATTTTTTTTTTTATTGAAGAAAAGGATGTTGCATTGCACCATCTAACTGCATATGTTGGATGCTTGGATCCAAACAAAAATAAACCCAAAACAGATTCAAAAGGTTGCTGAATGATGTTCTGCATCAGTAGGATTCTTGGGTTTGGTCACAAGTTCCTGACTGAAGCAGGAATGGCATAAAAAATTACACATAAGGTGGCCAGAGTGAGTAAAGGGATTTCTATTTAACAGTATAGACAGGAAAAATTATTTGCCGTGTAATGATTCTTGAACAGCTGCACTCCATATTTCCACAACCTACCAACTCAGCAGTATATCATAATACATAAAAAACAGCTACTGAAATCAAGGCTTGATTCATTATGAAGAGGACTCTCAGCTGTGTGCTCAGGTCACATTGTTGGATGCCTTTTGCAGAAACGTGCCAAAGTGCAGAATCCATCCGTGCTGCCAAAATGAAAATTTAAGACCTGCATTCATGTCTGCTAATGGCCAAAGATTTGGACTTTATCGGAGCTCAGTTAAACCACTGAGTTGGCTACAAAAGTGGAAAAGCATTTGCTCTGTATTTTTGAAAGTCTCGAATTTGGGAAGAAGCAATTAGACAAGGCTATCTAGCAACAGGGTCAGTCCAGGGAAGTTAACAAAAGCATTGGCATCCACAGACGCAGGATCAAGTGCTGCTCTCCAGTACTCAAGTACATACTCCAGCAAATCAGCTGGAGGTTTTTTTCACACCTTGGGGACAGTCACAAGCACAGTGAATGCTGCACAGCACAAAGCACTAGTGTTGTCACACACATGGATGCTGCCAGTGAGCACCACCTGCCTCATCTAAATATAACCAGAGAGCAAGAATGCCTTCTTTTCCCTTTCAGGTCACTAATTAAAAGCCTGCTTAACTCAAAGTATCTGTAATGAGTTGGTATGGCCTGTACAGTGGAATATGTGGGCAGGCAGTTATGGCACCAGTAATTTTTTTTGAGGCAAAATGAGAACTCCTTCTTCCAGAGGAGATAAAAATAAAAAGCCCTATACAATGGAAAATCCTCATTGATATCAGTATGTAAGTTCAGAACAGTATTAGCTAGGTGACATCTGTTAGGAAATGCAGTCACTAAATACATATCTAAATGAAAACATTTACTCATCTTGCATAATATTTCCTCTGACATAATCAAAGCAGCATCTCAGTCTGACACAACGGGGATAAGGAACATGTTTCAAGCAACTTTAGCTTTGTTTTAGATCCTCTGAAAAATACGTATTTCCAAAGCATCTGGGAATACTGGTTGTATCATGTCCTACCCCATTATTTAGACCATGCACCTCAGTCTACAACTGCAATCTGCAGATGAGACAGTATTAAAGTAATTTTTTTGCTATCAAAAGTGAAAAGAAAAAAAATAGCATTTTTGTTTTTGAAATGAACAGTTGTGCAGTTGGCATATATGTGTGGATCATAATGCAAGGAGGAAGTAACAACAGCAAATGCAGAGGCCAGAGGACTTGGTTTCTGTTCCTACCTCTTAACTATTTAACCTTTCTCGCCATCCGACTTTAGTAGGGTCATTTTCCATTGCAGCTTACCAATTCAGACACATATCGCAAAAGAGTTTTCCACGCCATGTAGGGGACATCTTTAATGTATCTGCTTTTACTGAAATAAAATTATGTCAGCAAACCAGATCAGTTTTAGGTCACACTGTTTTTCTCTTAGGTTGTAATTTCTGACGTTCTTAACCTCAATGACTGGGAAAATGCTGTCCCTGGTTCTATTTATTTTAATAGCATGGATGTCTTGTACCCACTTACGTCCTGCTACTTGACTTGAACAGCTTCCAACAAAAGAAAATTATTTGAGTATTTATTACCATAAAGTGCACTCTTAGCCAAGTGAAAAGTAAGAAAGAAGCGGAGCATGTCTCTCTTGTGCTCCAAGTGGCATAACCACGAAATCATTTATAAAGTCTGCCCCACTATTTTTGTAGCTGAGCACAAACTTAAATGTATATCTGATGACCTAAGCTCATAACATAGATGAGCTCTACCAATTCTGAACCATATCCCCACAAGAACAAGAACTGCTTATTAAGAAATGTCAAATAGAAACTGCGACGTTTGTTACAAGGTATGCTGATAAGCCTTTTTCCCACTGTGTGTTGGAGGAGGGCAAGAAAA